>JBBYHO010520013.1:0-18493 GCA_038382025.1 Adansonia gregorii | reverse complement strand
AAATTTTCAATTTTACAAAGTCTTTATAGAACCAATTCACCCCCTCTTGGTTCAATCTCTCCATTAAAGCTAACAATAATTATCTCCATTCTTTTTGTTTTTGGCACCACAATCATGTTCCCCACATTAGGGATACACGTTATTGATGCTTGGATTTGCTAGAAAAGCTTTTCTTGTCGCCATTTTTCTTATAATCAAAGTTCATTTATGAAAAGAGACAAACTTTAATACTCATAATAATCTCTATTCTTTTGGTTTTTAGCACTACAATCATGTTCTCTATATTGGGGATACACGTTGTTGATGCTTGGATTTGCCAAAAAGCTTTTCTTTCCCCCATTTTTCTTATAATCAAAGTTTATTCGTGAAAGGAGACAAACTTAGATACTCATAATAATCTCCATTCTTTTTGTTATTGGCATTACAATCCCGTTCTCCTCATTAGGATACATGATATTGATGCTTTGGATCTGCAAGAAAAGCATTTCTTTTCACCATTTTTCTTACAATTAATGTACACCCGTTAAATAGGGCAAAATTCGATACTCGTAATAATCACCATTCTTTTTGTTATGAGCACTACAATTATGTTCTCCACATTGGGAAACACAATATTGGTGCTTTGGATTTGCAAGAAGCTTTTCTTTCCACCATTTTCCTTGTAATTATTGTTCATTCGTTAAATGAGACAAACTTTGATATTCATAATAATCTCCATTCTTTTTATGGTTGGCACTACAATCATGTTACACATTGGGATGCATGATATTGATGCTTTGGATTTGTAAGAAAAGCTTTTCTTTCCACCATTTTCCTGGTAATTAATGTTCATCTGTGAAATTGGAAAAATTTTGATACTCGTAATAATCTCTATTCTTTTTTTTATGGGCACTACAATCATAATCTCTTCATTGGGATGCATGATATTGGTGCTTTGGGTTTGCAAGAAAAGCTTTTCTTTCAACCACTTTCCTTGTAATCAAAGTTCATCCACGAAATGAGACAAATACGGATACTCATAATAGTCTCCATTTTTTTTGTTATTGGCACAACAATCACGTTCTCCTCATTGGGATACACGATATTGATGCTTTGGATTTGAAAGAAAAGCTTTTCTTTCCACCATTTTTCTTGTAATTAATGTTCACCCATGAAATGAGATAAACTTTGATACTCGTAATAATCGCCATTCTTTTTGTTATGGGCACTACAATCATGTTCTCCACATTGGGATACACGATATTAATGCTTTTGATTTGTAAGAAAAGCTTTTATTTCCACCATTTTCATTATAATCAAAGTTCATCCAAAAATTGAGACAAACTTGGATATTCAAAATAATCTCTATTCTTTTTGTTATCGGCACTACAATCATGTTCTCCACAGTAGGATACACATTTTTGATGCTTTGGAATTGCAAGAAAGGCTTTTCTTTCCACCATTTCCTTACTATTAGTGTTCACCCATGAAATGAGATAAGCATCGATAGTCATAATAATCGCCATTCCTTTTGTTATGGGTTCTACAATCTTGTTCTCCATATTAGGATACACGATATTGGTGCATTGGATTTGCAAGAAATGTTTTTTCCACTATTTTCCTTGTAATTAATGTTCATCCATGAATTAGGACAAACTTTGATACTTGTAACAATCGCTGTTCTTTTTGTTTTGGCAGCTACAATCATGTTCTCCCCATTGGAATACATAGTATTGATGCTTTGGATTTCAAGAAAGGCTTTTCTTTGCACTATTTTCCTTATAATCAAAGCTCGCCCGTGAAATGAGACAAAGTTGGATACTCACAATAATCTCTATTTTTTTTTGTTATGGGCACTACATCATGTTCTCGACATTAGGATACACGATATTGATGCTTTGAAATTGCAAGAACAGCTTTTCTTTCGACCATTTTCCTTGTAATTAATGTTTATCCGTGAAATGGGACAAACTTCATACTCATAATAATCTTCATTCTTTTTGTTATGGCTACTACAATCATGTTCTCTCTATTGGGACCCATGATATTGGAGCTATGGATTCGCAAGAAAAGCTTTTATTTCCACCATTTTCCTTATAATCAAAGTTTATCCGTGAAATGAGACAAATTTTGATACTCACAATAATCTCCATTTATTTGTGTTTGGCACTACAACCATGTTCTCCACATTGGGAATACATATTATTGATTTTTGGATTTGCTAGAAAAGCTTTTCTTTTCACCATTTTTCTTATAATCAAAGTTCATTCGTGAAAGGGGACAAACTTGGATACTCATAATAATCTCCAATGTTTTTGTTATTGGCACTACAATCACATTCTCCTCGTTGGGATACATGATATTGATGCTTTGGATTTGCAAGAAAAGCTTTTCTTTCCATCATTTTTCTTACAATTAATGTACACCCGTTAAATGGGACAAACTTCGATACTCATAATAATCACATTCTTTTTGTTATAGGCACTACAATCATGTTCTCCATATTGGGAAACATGATATTGGTGCTTTGGATTCGCAAGAAAAGCTTTTCTTTTCACTGTTTTCCTTGGAATTAATGCTCACTCATGGAATGAGGCAAACTTCGATACTCATAATAATTGCCATTATTTTTGTTATTGGCTCAACAATCATGTTCTCCACATTGGGATACAAGATATTGATGCCTTAGATTTGTAAGAAAAGCTTTTCTTTCCACCATTTTCCTTATAATCAAAGCTCACTCATGAAATGAGACAAACTTGGATATTCATAATAATTCCCATTCTTTTTGTTATTTAAGCTACAATTATGTTCTTCTTATTGGGATACATGATAATGATCCTTTTGGATTTGCAAGAAAAGCTTTTCTTTCCACCATTTACCATATAATTAATGGTCATTTGCGAAATGGGACAAACTTTGATTCTCATAATAATCTCCACTCTTTATGTTATGGGCACTACAATCATATTCTCCCTATTGGGATACATGATATTGGTGCTATTGATTTGCAAGAAAAGCATTTCTTTCCAATAATTTTCTTATAATCAAAGTTCATCCATGAAATGAGATAGACTTGGAAACTCATAATAATCTCCATTCTTTTTATGGTTGGCACTATAACCATGTTCTCCACATTGGGATGCACGATATTGATGCTTTCGATTTGTAAGGCAAGCTTTTCTTTCCACCATTTTTGCAGTAATTATTATTCTTCTGTGAAATGAGACAAAATTCGATGCTCGCAATAATCTCCATTTTTTTCGTTATGGGCACTAAAATCATGTTCTCCCCTTTGGGATACACGATATTGGTGCTTTGGATTTGCAAGAAAGCTTTTTTTCCACCATTTTCCTTATAATCAAATTTCATCCCTGAAATAAGACAAACATGGATACTCATAAAAATATCCATTCTTTTTGTTATTGGCACTACAATCATGTTCTCCTCATTGGGATACATGATATTGATGCTTTGGATTAGCAGGAAAAGCTTTTTTTTCACCATTTTCCTTGCAATTAATGCACACTCGTGAAATGGGACAAACTTCGGTACTCATAATAATTGCCATTCTTTTTGTTATGGGCACTACCATCATGTTCTCCATAATGGGATACACGATATTGGTGCTTTTGATTTAAAAGAAAAGATTTTTTTCACCATTTTCCATGTAATTAATGTTCATCCGTGAAATAGGCAAAGTTTGATACTCATGATAATCTCCATTCTTTTTGTTATGGGCACAATAATCATGTTCTCCCTATTCAGATGCATGATATTGGTGCTTTGGATTTGCGAGAAAAGCTTTCCATTCCTCACTTTTCCTTATAATCAAAGTTCATCTGTGAAATAAGAAAAATTTGGACACTCATAATAATCTCCATTCTTTTTATGGTTGGCACTGCAATCACATTGTCCTCATTGGGATACATGATATTGATGCTTTACATTTACAAGAGAAGCTTTTCTTTCCACCATTTTCCTTATAATTGATGTTCACCCACGAAATGGGACAAACTTTGATACTCGTAATAATCGCCATTCTTTTTGTTATGGGCACTACACTAATGTTTTCCATATTGGGATACATGATATTGATGCTTTGAATTTAAAAGAAAAGCTTTTCTTTCCACCATTTTCCTTGTAATTAATGTTCGCCCTTAAAATGGGACAAAATTAAATACTCGTAATTATCGCTATTCTTTTTGTTATGGGCACTACAATCATGCTCTCCATATTGGGATGCACGATATTGATGCTTTGGATTTGCAAGAAAAGCTTTTCTTTCCACCATTTTCCTACTAATTAACATTCATCCATGAAATGGGACAAACTGTGATACTCGTAATAATCTCCATTCTCTTTATTATAGGCAATAAAATCATGTTGTCCCTTTTGGGATACATGATATTGGTGCTTTGGAGTTGCAAGAAAAGCTTTTCTTTCCACTATTTTCCTTATAATCAAAGCTCGCTTGTGAAATGAGACAAACTTGAATACTCACAATAATCTCTATTCTTTTTGTTATTTGCACTACAATCATGTTCTCCTTATTGGGATACATGATATTAATGATTTGGATTTGCAAGAAAAGGTTTTCTTTCCAGTATTTTCCTTATAATTAATGGTCATCCGTGAAATGAGACAAACTATGATTCTCGTAATAATCTCTATTCTTTATGTTATGGGCACTACAAGCATATTCTCCATGTTGGGATACATGATATTTGCGTTATGGATTTATAAGAAAAGCTTTTCTTTCTACTATTTTCTTTATAATCGAAGTTTATCCATGAAATGAGATAGACTTGGAAACTCATAATAATCTCCATTCTTTTTGTGGTTGTCACTACAACCATGTTCTCCCCATTGGGAGGCATGATATTGATGCTTTTGATTTGCAAGAAACGCTTTACTTTGCACCATTTTTCTAGAAATTAATATTCATCTGTTAAATTGGATAAACTTTGATGCTCATAATAATCTTCATTCTTTTTGTTATGGGCACAACAATCATGTTCTCCCCATTGTGATACGTTATATTGGTGCATTGGATTTGCAAGAAATGCTTTTCTTGCAACCATTTTCCTTGTTATCAAAGTTCATCTATGAAATGAGACAAACATTGATACTTATAATAGTCTCCATTCTTTTTGTTATTGGTACTACAATCCTGTTCTCCTTATTGGGATACACGATATTGATGCTATGGATTTGCAGGAAATGCTTTTCTTTCAACCATTTTCCTTGTAATTAATGTTCATCCGTGAAATAGGACAAACTTTAATACCATAATAATCGCCATTGTTTTTGTTATGGGCACTACAATTATGTTCTCCACATTAGGATACACGATATTGATGCTTTTAATTTGTAAGAAAAGTTTTTTTTCCACCATTTTCTTTATAATCAAAGTTCATCCAAAAAATGAGACAAATTTTGATTCTCAAAATAATCTCCTTTCTTTTTGTTATTGGCACTCCAATCATCTTCTCCATATTAGGATACATGATATTAATGCTTTGCAATTGCACGAAAGGTTTTTCTTTCCACCATTTTCCTTGCAATTAATGTTCACCCATGAAATGGGACAAACTTTGACAGTCATAATAATCACCATTCTTTTTGTTATGGGCTCTGCAATCATGTTCTACATATTGGTATACATCAAATTGGTGATTTGTATTTGCAAGAAAAGTTTTTTTCCACTATTTTCCTTGTAATTAATGTTCATCCGTGAATTAGGACAAACTTTGATACTCGTAACAACCGCTATTCTTTTTGTTTTGGGAATTACAAGCATGTTCTCCGCATTGGGATACATAGTATTGATTCTTTGGATTTTCAAGAAAGGCTTTTCTTTCCACTATTATTCTTATAATCAACGTTTGCCCGTGAAATGAGACAAACTTGGATACTCACAATAAATCTCCATTGTTTTTGTTATGGGCACTACAATCATGTTCTCCACATTGGGATACACGATCTTGATGCTTTGGATTTGCAAGAGAAGCTTTCCTTTCTACCATTTTCCTTATAATCAAAATTCATCTAAAAAATGAGACAAACTTGGATACTCATAAAAATCTCCATTCTTTTTGTTATTGGTGCTAACAATCATGTTTTCCACATTAGGATACACGATATTGATGCTTTGGAATTGCAAGAAAGGCTTTTCTTTTCACCATTTTCCTTACTATTAATGTTCACCTATGACATGGGAGAAACATCGATAGTTATAATAATCGCCTCGCCATTCTTTTTGTTATAGGCTCTACAATCATGTTCTCCATATTATGATACACGATATTGGTGCATTGATTTACAAGAAAAGTTTTTTTTTCCACAATTTTCCTTGTAATTAATGTTCTTCCATGAATTAGGACAAACTTTAATACTGGTAAAGAATGGGAACTACAATCATGTTCTCCACATTGGAATACACAGAATTGATGCTTTAGATTTTCAAGAAGGGCTTTTCTTTCTACTATTTTCCTTATAATCAAAGTTCACCCACGAAATAAGGCAAAGTTGGATACTCACAATAATCTCCTTTTTTTTGTTATGGGCACTACAATCATGTTCCCCACATTAGGATACACGATATTGATGCTTTGGAATTGCAAGAAAAGCTTTTCTTTCAACCATTTTCCTTGTAATTAATGTTCATCTGTGAAATGGGGTAAACTTCGATACTTGTAATAATCTCTATTCTTTTTGTTATGGCTACTACAATCATGTTCTCCCTATTAGGACACATGATACTGGTGCTATGGATTTGCAAGAAAAGCTTTTATTTCCACCATTTTCCATATAATCAAAGTTCATATGTGAAATGAGACAAACTTTGATACTCATAATAATCTCCATTTATTTTGTGTTTGGCACTACAATCATGTTCTCCACATTGGGGATACACGTTATTAATGTTTGGATTTGCTAGAAAAGCTTTTCTTTCCACCATTTTTCCTATAATCAAAGTTTATTCGTGAAAGGAGACAAACTTAGATACTCATAATAATCTCCATTCTTTTTGTTATTGACACCACAATGATGTTCTCCTTATTGGGATACATGGTATTGATGCTTTGGATCTGCAAGAAAAATTTTTTTTCCACCATTTTTCTTACAATTAATGTACACCTGTTAAATGGGACAAACTTTGATACTCATAATAATTGCCATTCTTTTTGTTATGGGCACTACAATCATGTTCTCCATATTCAAAAACATGATATTGGTGCTGTGGATTTGCAAGAAAAGTTTTTCTTTCCACTATTTTCCTTATAATTAATGCTCACCCATGAAATGAGGCAAACTTCGATACTCATAATAATTGCCATTCTTTTTGTTATTGGTACAACAATAATGTTCTCCATATTGGGATACAAGATATTGATGTTTTAGATTTGCAAGAAAAGCTTTTCTTTCCACCATTTTCCTTATAATCAAAGCTTGCTCATGAAATGAGATAAACTTGGATACTTACAATAATCTCCATTCTTTTTGTTATTGCACTACAATCATGTTCTTCTTATTGGGATGCATTACTTTGATGCTTTGGATTTGCAAGAAATGCTTTTCTTTCCACCATTTTCCTTATAATTAATGGTTATCCGTGAAACGGACAAACTTTGATTCTCATAATAATCTCTATTCTTTATGTTATGGGCACTACAATCATATTCTCCCCATTGGGATACATGATATCGGTGCTATTGATATGCAAGAAAAGCTTGTCTTTTCGCTATTTTCTTTATAATTGAAGTTTATTTGTGAACTGAGACAGACTTTGAAACTCATAATAATCTCCATTCTTTTTGTGGTTGGCATTGCAACCATGTTCTCCCTATTGGGATGCACGATATTGATGCTTTCGATTTGCAGGAAAAGCTTTTCTTTTCACCATTTTTGTAGTAATTAATGTTCTTCCGTGAAATGGGACAAACATCGATACTCGTAATAATCTCCATTCTTTTTGTCATGGGTAGTAAAATCATGTTCTCCCCATTGGGATACATGATATTGGTGCTTTGGATTTGCAAGAAATGCTTTCTTTCCACCATTTTCCTTAAAATCAAAGTTTATCCGTGAAATGAAACAAACATGCATACTCATAATAATCTCCATTCTTTTTGTTATTGGCACTAGATTCTAGTTCTCCTCATTGGGGTACATGATATTGATGCTTTAGATTTGCAAGAAAAGCTTTTCTTTCCATGATTTTCCTTGCAATTAATGTACACCCATAAAATGGGACAAACTTCGATACTCATCATAATTGCCATTCTTTTTGTTATGGGCACTACAATCATGTTCTCCACAATAGGATACACGATATTGGTGCTTTTGGTTTGCAGGAAAAGATTTTTTTCACTATTTTCCATGTAATTAATGTTCATCTGTGAAATGGGGCAAACTTTGATACTCGTAATAATCTCCATTCTTTTTGTTATGGGCACTATAATGATGTTCTCCCAATTTGGACACATGATATTGGTGCTTTTGATTTGCAAGAAAAGCTTTTCTTTCCATAATTTTCCTTATAATCAAAGTTCATCTATGAAATGAGCCAATTTGGATACTCATAATAATCTTTATCCTTTTTGTGGTTGGCACAAAAATCACGTTGTCCTCATTAGAATACACGATATTGATGCTTTTGTATTTACAAGAAAAGCTTTTCTTTCCACCATTTTTGTCATAATTGATGTTCACCCATGAAATGGGACAAACTTTGATACTCGTAATAATCGCCATTCTTTTTGTTATGGGCACTACAATAATGTTCTCTACATTGGGATACATGATATTGATGCTTTGGATTTGAAAGAAAAGCTTTTCTTTCCACCATTTTCCTTGTAATTAATGTTCACCCGTGAAATGGGACAAACTTTAATACCCATAATAATCGCCATTCTTTTTGTTATAGGCACTATAATCATGTTCTCCATATTGGGATGCATGATATTGATGCTTTGTTTTTGCAAGGAAAGCTTTTCTTTCCACCTTTTTCCTTGTAATTAATGCCCATCTGTGAAATGGGGCAAACTTCGATACTCATAATGATCGCCATTCTTTTTATTATGGGTACTATAACCATGTTTTTCGCATTGGGATACATGATATTGATGCTTTTGATTTGCAAGAAAAGCTTCACCTTCCACCATTTTCCTTATAAACAAAGTTCATCCAAAAAATGATGCAAACTTGGATACTCATAATATCTTTATTCTTTTTGCTATTAGTACTACAATCATGTTCTCCACATTCGGATGCACGATGTTGATGCTATGGATTTACAGGAAAAGCTTTTTCTTCCACCATTTTCTTAGTAATTAATGTTCATCCATGAAATGGGACAAACTTCGATACTTGTAATAATCTTCATTCTTTTTGTTATGGGCACTACAATCATGTTCTCCCCATTGGAACACGATATGGGTGCTTTGGAGTTACAAGAAAAGCTTTTCTTTCCACCCTATTCCTTATAATTAAAATTCATCCGTGAAATGTGACAAACTTGGATACTTACAATAATCTCCATTCTTTTTCTTATTGGCACTACAATCATGTTCTTCATATTGAGGTACAAGTTATTGATGCTTAGATTTGCAAGAAAAGGTTTTTTTTTCCACCATTTTTCTTATAAGCAAAATTTATCATGAAAAGAGACAAACTTGGGTACCCATAATAATGTTCATTCTTATTATTATTGGCGTTACAATCATGTTGACTACATTGGCATACATGATATTGATTCTTTAGATTTGCAAGAAAAGCTTTTCTTTCCACCATTTTCCTTGTAATTAATATTCACCCGTGAAATGGGACAAACTTTGATACTCATAATAATTGTCATTCTTTTTGTTATAGGCACTACAATCATGTTCTCCATAGTGGGATACATGATATTGGTGCTTTGGATTTGCAAGAAAAGTTTCCTTTCCACCATTTTCCTTATAATTAATGTTCATTTGTGAAATGGGACAAACTTTGAAACTTGTAATAATCGCCATTCTTTTTGTTCTGGGAATTACAATCATATTCTCCATATTGGGATACACGATATTGATGCTTTGGATTTTCAAGAAAGGCTTTTCTTTCCACCATTTTGCTTACAATCAAAGTTCACCCATGAAATGAGACAAACTTGGATACTTACAATAATCTCCATGCTTTATGTAATGGGGCTACAATCATGTTCTGCAAATTAGGATGCGTGATGTTGATGCTTTGGATTTGCAAGAGAAGTTTTTCTTTCCACCATTTTCTTCATAATCAAAGATCATCCATGATTGAGACAAACTTGGATACTCATAATAATCTCCACTCTTTTTGTTATTGGCACTACAATCATGTGTCCCTTATTGGGATACATGATATTGATGCTTTAGATTTGCAAGAAAAGCTTTTCTTTCCTGTATTTTCCTTATAATTAATGCATACTCATGAAATGGGACAAAGTTTGATACTCATAATAATTGCCATTCTTTTTGTTATGGGTACTACAATCATGTTCTCCATATTGGGATACACAATATTGGTCCTCTGGATTTGCAA
Source organism: Adansonia gregorii (assembly GCA_038382025.1). Classification (NCBI taxonomy): domain Eukaryota; kingdom Viridiplantae; phylum Streptophyta; class Magnoliopsida; order Malvales; family Malvaceae; genus Adansonia; species Adansonia gregorii. The sequence continues at coordinate 7,951 of JBBYHO010520013.1, read as the reverse complement.
AAAAAGCTTTTCTTTCCACCACTTTCCTTGTAATTAACGTTCGTCTATAAAATTAGATAAACTTTGATACTCGTAATAATCTTTATTCTTTTTGTCATGGGCACAACAATCATGTTCTCCCCATTGGGACACATGATATTAGTGCTTTGGATTTGTAAAAAAAGCCTTTCTTTCCACTATTTTTCTTATAATCAAAGTTCATCCATGAAATGAGACAAACTTAGGTACTCATAATAATCTCTATTCTTTTTTTCATTGGCACTATAATCATGGTTTCCTCATTAGGATACATGATATTAATGCTTTGGATTTGCAAGAAAAGCTTTCTTTCCATTATTTCGCTTAAAATTAATGTTCGCCTGTGAAATGGGATAAACCTAGATACTCGTAATAATTGCCATTCTTTTTGTTATTAGCGCTGCAATCATGTTCTCCACGTTGGGATGCGCGATATTGATGCTTAGGATTTGGAATAAAAGCTTTTATTTCCACCATTTTCCTTGTAATTAATGTTCATATGTGAAATGGGACAAACTTTGATACTCATAATAATCTCCATTCTTTTTGTTATGGGCACTACAATAATGTTCTCCCTACTGGGTCACATGATATCGGTGCTTTGGATTTGTAATGAAAGCTTTTCTTTCTACTATTTTCCTTATAATCAATGTTCATCCATGAAATGAGACAAACTTTAATACTCATAATAATCTCTATTCTTTTTGTCATTGGCACTACAATCACATTCTCTGCATTGGAATACATGATAATGATGCTTTGGATTTGTAAGAAAAGCTTTTTTTTCCACCATTTTCCTCATAACTAATATTCACCCGTGAATTAGGACAAACTTTGATACTCATAATAATTGTCATTCTTTTTGTTATAGGCACTGAAATCATGTTCTCCCCATTGGGATACATGATATTAGTGTTTTGGATTTGTAAGAAAAGCTTTTTTCTCAACTATTTCCTTTGTAATCAAAGTTCATCCGTAAAATGAGACAAACTTGGATACTTATAATAATCTCCATTCTTTTTGTTATTGGCATTACAATCACATTCTCCTCATAGGGACACACGATATTGATGCTTTGGATTTGCAAGAAAAGCTTTTCTTTCCATCACTTTCCCTATAATTAATGTTCACCCGTGAAATGGGATAAATTTTGATTCTTGTAATAATCACCATTTTTTTGTTATGGGCACTACAATCTTGTTGTCCACATTAGGGTACATGATATTGATGCCTTTGATTTGCAGGAAAAGCTTTTCTTTCCACCATTTTCATTATAATTAAAGTTTATCCAAAAAATGAGACAAACTTGGATTCTCATAATAATCTCCATTCTTTTGTTAAGGGCACTACAATCATGTTCTCCATATTGGGATACACAATATTGATGCTTTGGATTTGCAAGAAAAGCTTTTTTTCCACTATTTCCTTGTAATTAATGTTCACCCTTAAAATGGGACAAACTTTGATACTCATAATAATCTCCCTTCTTTTTGTTATAGGCATTATAATCATGTTCTCCCCATTAGGATACATGATATTGATGCTTTGGATTTGCAAGAAAAGCTTTTCTTTCCACCATTTTCCTTGTAATTAATGTTCACCTGTGAAATGGGATAAACATTGATACTATTAATAATCTCCATTCATATGGTTATGGACTCTAGAATCATGTTCTCCCCATTAGGGTACATGATATTGATGCTTTGGATTTGCAAGAGAAGCTTTTCTTTCTACCATTTCCCTTGTAATTAACGTTCACCCGCGAAATGGGACAAACTTCAATACTTAAAAAAATCTCTATTCTTATAGTTATGCATGCTACAACCATGTTCTCCATATTGGGACTCACAATATTGATCCTTTGGATTTGCAAGAAAAGCTTTTTTTTCCACCATTTTCCATATAATCAAACTTCAACTGAGAAATGAGACAAACTTGGATACTCAGAATAATCTCCATTCTTTTTGTTATTTGCACTACAATCATTTTTTACACACTGGTATACATGATATTGATGCTTTGGATTTGCATGATAAGCTTTTCTTTCCACCATTTTCCTTGTAATTAATGTTCTATTGTGAAATGGGATAAACTTTGATACTCGCAATAATCTCCACTCCTTTTGTTATTGGCACTACAATCATGTTCTCCCTATTGGGATGCATGATATTGATGCTTTGGATTTGTAAGAAAAGTTTTTCTTTCCACCATTTTACTTGTAATTATGTTCACCTGTGAAATGGGACAAACTTTGATACTCATAATAATCTCCATTCTTATTGTTATGGGCACTACAATCATGTTCCACATTAGGATACATGATATTTATGCTTTGGATTTGCAAGAAAAGCTTTTCTTTCCACCATTTTCTTTGTAATTAATGTTCACCCATGAAATGGGACAAGCTTCGATACTCAGAATAATCGCCATTCCTTTTGTTATGGGCACTACAAGCATGTTCTCCAAATTGGGATACACAAGATTCATGCTTTGGATTTACAAGAAAAGCTTTTCTTTCTGCCATTTTCCATATAATCAAAGTTCCTCCATGAAATGAGACAAACTTGGACGCTCAGAATAATCTCCATTCTTTTTGTTATTGGCACTACAAGTATGTTTTCCATATTAGGATACACGATATTGATCCTTTGGATTTGCATGAAAAGCTTTTTTCCACCATTTTCCTTGTAATTAATGTTCTACTGTGAAATGGAACAAACTTTGATACTCATAATAATCTCCATTCTTTTTGTTATGGGCACAACAATCATGTTTTCCCCATTGGGATGCATGATATTGATGCCTTAGATTTGCAAGAAAAGTTTTTTCTTTCTACCATTTTACTTGTAATTAATGTTCACATGTGAAATGGGACAAACTTCGATTCTCATAATAATCACCATTCTTTTTGTTATGGGCACTACAATCATGTTCTCCACATTGGGATACACAATATTGGTGTTTTGCATTTGCAGCAGAAGCTTTTCTTTTCACCATTTTCCTTATAACCAAAGTTCATCCGTGAAATAAGGCAAACTTGGATTCTCATAATAATCTCCATTCTTTTTGTTATTGGCATTACAATCACGTTCTCCCTATTAGGATACATGATATATATGCTTTGGATTTGTAAGAAAAGCTTTTTTTTTTCCACCATTTTCCTTGTGATTAATGTTCACTCGCAAAATGGGACAAACTTTGATATTCATGATAATCACCATTCTTTTGGTTATAGGCGCTACAATCATGTTCTCCATTTTGGGATGCACGATATTGGTGCTTTGGATTTGTCAAGAAAAACTTTTCTTTCCACCACTTTCATTGTAATTAATGTTCATCCGCGAAAAGGGACAAACTTTGATACTTGTAATAATCGCCATTCTTTTTGTTAATGGGCACTACAATCATGTTCTCTATATTAGGATACATGATATTAAATGCTTTCAATTTGAAAAAAAAGGCTTTTCTTTCCACCATTTTCCGTGCAATCAAAGCTCTTTCATGAAATGAGACAAACTCAAATACTCACAACAATTTGTATTCTTTTTGTTATTAGCACTACAACCACGTGCTCCATATTAGGATGCACGATATTGATCCTTTGGATTTGCAAGAAAAGCTTTTCTTTCCACCATTTTCTTTATAATTAAAGTTCACCTAAGAAATGAGACAAACTTGGATACTCATAATAATCTCCATTTTTTTGTTATTGGCACTACAATCATGTTCTGCACATTGGGATACACGATATTGGTGCTTTGGATTTGCATGAAAAGCTTTTCTTTCCACTATTTTCCTTGTAATTAATGTTCCACCATGAAATGGGATAAACTTTGGCACTCATAATAATCTCCATTCTTTCTGTTATGGGCATTAAAATCATGTTCTCCCATTGGGATGCATGATATTGATGCTTTGGATTTGCAACAAAAGTTTTTCTTTCCACCATTTTACTTGTAATTAATGTTCACCTGTGAAATAGGCCAAACTTCGATGCTTATAATAATCTCAATTCTTATAGTTATGGTCACTACAACCATGTTCTTCCCATTAGGATACATGAAATTGACGCTTTGAATTTGCAAGAAAAACTTTTCCTTCCACCATTTTCCTTGTAATTAATGTTACTTGTAATAATCTCCATTCCTTTTGTTATGGGCACTACAATCGTGTTCTCCCCTTCAAGATGCATGATATTGATGCTTTAATTTGCAAAAGAAGCTTTTCATTCTACCATTTTCTTTGAAATTAATGTCCACCCATGAAATCGGAGAAACTTTGATACTTATAATAATCTCTATTCTTATAGTTACGGGTACTACAATCATGTTGTCCCCATTGGGAGACATGATATTAGTGTTTTGGATTTGCAAGAAAAGCTTTTCTTTCTAGTCATTTCCTTGTAATCAACGTTCATCCATAAAATGAGACAAACTTGGATACTCATAATAACCTCCATTCTTTTTGTTCTTGGCACTACAATCACATTCTTCTTTTTGGGATACATGATATTGATGTTTTGGACTTGCAAGAAAAGCTTTTCTTTCCACCATTTTCCTTGTAATTAATGTTTATCCATGAAATAGGACAAGCTTCGATACTCACAATAATCGCCATTCCTTTTGTTATCGGCACTACAAGCATGTTCTCCATATTAGGATAAACGAGATTCGTGCTTTGGATTTGCAAGAAAAGCTTTTCCTTCCTCCATTTTCCTTATAATTAAAGTTCTTTCGTGAAATGAGACAAACTTGGATACTCACAATAATCTTCATTCTTTTTGTTATTGGCATGACAACCATGTTTTCCATATTGGGACACACGATATTGATCCTTTGGGTTTGCAAGAAAAGCTTTTCTTTCCACCATTTTCCCTACAATCTAAGTTCATCCGTGAAATGAGACAAACTTGGATACTTATAAATAATCTCCATTCTTTTTGTTATAGGTAGTGCTATCATGTTCTCCACATCGAGATACACAATATTGATGCTTAAGATTTGCATTAAATGCTTTTTTTTCCACCATTTTCATTGTAATAAATGTTCCACCGTGAAACGAGATAAATTTTGATATCCATAATAATCTCCATTCTTATAGTTATGGGTACTACAATCACGTTCTCCCCATTGGGATGCATGATATTGATGCCTTGGATTTGCAAGAAACGCTTTTTTTTCCACCATTTTCCCTATAATCTAAGTTCATCCATGAAATGAGACAAACTTGGATACTTATAAATAATCTCTATTCTTTTTGTTATAGGCACTATTATCATGTTCCCTACATTGGGATACACAATATTGATGCTTAGCATTTGCATGAAATGCTTTTCTTTCCACCATTTTCCTTGTAATAAATGTTCCACTATGAAACGAGACAAATTTTGATATCCATAATAATCTCCATTCTTATAGTTATGGGCACTACAATCATGTTCTCCCTATTGGGATGCATGATATTGATGCTTTGGATTTACAAGAAAAGCTTTTCTTTCCACCATTTTCCTTATAATTATTGTTCACCAGTGAAAAGGGGACAAGCTTTGATATCCGTAATAGTCTTTGTACATATTGTTATGGGCACAACAATCATGTTCCTCACATTTGGATACACGACGTTGATGCTTTGGATTTGCAAGAAAAGCTTTTTTTTCCACCATTTTCCTTCTAATCAAAGTTCTTCCGTGAAATGAGACAAACTTTAATACTCACAATAATCTCTATTCTTTTTGTTATGGGCACTATAATCGTGTTCTCCCTATTGGCATACATGATATTGATGTTTTGGATTTGCAAGAAAAGCTTTCCTTTTCACCATTTTCTTTATAATCAAAGTTTATTCAAGAAATGAGACAAACTTAGATACTCATAATAATCTCCATTCTTTTTGTTATTGGCACGACAATCATGTCCTGCACATTGGGATAGATGATATTGATGCTTTGGATTTGCATTAAAATCCTTTTCTTTCCACCATTTTCCTTGTAAGAAATGTTCCACCATGAAATGGGATAAACTTTGATACCCGCAATAATCTCCATTTTTATAGTTATGGGTACTACAATCATGTTCTCCCTATTGGGATGCATGGTATTGATGCTTTGGATTTACAAGAAAAGCTTTTCTTTCCACCATTTTTCTTGTAATTAATGTTCACTTATGAAACGGGACAAGCTTCAATATCCGTAATAGTCTTTATAATTATTGTTATGGGCATAACAATCAAGTTCTTTACGTTCGGATACACGTTCTTGATGCTTTGGATTTGCAAGAAAAGCTTTTCTTTCCACCATTTTCTTCTAATCAAAGTTCTTCCATGAAATAAGACAAACTTCGATACTCATACTAATCTCCATTTTTTTTGTTATGGGCACTACAATCATTCTCCCTATTGGCATACATGATATTGATGTTTTGGATTTGCAAGAAAAGCTTTCCTTTCCAGCATTTTCCTTAAAATCAAAGTTCATCCAAGAAATGAGACAAACTTAGATACTCATAATAATCTCCATTCTTTTTGTTATTGGCACGACAATCATGTGCTACACATTGGGATACGAGAAATTAAACCTTTAGATTTGCATGAAATGTTTTTCTTTCCACCATTTTCCTTGTAATAAATGTTCCACTATGAAATGGGATAAACTTTGATACCCATAATAATCTCCATTCTTATAGTTATGGGTACTACAATCATGTTCTCCCTATTAGGATGCATGATATTAACGCTTTGGATTTACAAGTAAAGCTTTTCTTTCCACCATTTTCTTTGTAATTAATGTTCACCAGTGAAAAGGGACAAGCTGTGACATCCATAATAGTCTTTATACTTATTGTTATGGGCACAACAATCAGGTTCTTCATGTTGGGATACATGATCTTGATGCTTTGGATTTGCAAGAAAAGCTTTTCTTTTCACCATTTTCCTTCTAATCAAAGTTCTTCCATGAAATGAGTCAAACTTCGATACTCACAATAATCTCCATTCTTTTTGTTATGTGCACTACAATCATGTTTTCCCTATTGGCATACATGATATTGTTGTTTTGGATTTGCAAGAAAAGCTTTCCTTTCCACCATTTTCCTTATAATCAAAGTTTATCCATGAAATGAGACAAATTTAGAACTCATAATAATCTCCATTTTTTTTGTTGTTGGCACGACAATCATGTTTTGCACATTGGGATGCATGATATTGATGCTTTAGATTTGGATAAAATGTTTTTCTTTCCACCATTTTTCTTGTAATAAATGTTCCACTATGAAATAGGGCAAACTTTGATACCCGTAATAATCTCCACTCTTATAATTATGGGTACTATAATCATGTTCTCCCTGTTGGGATGCATGATATTAATGCTTTGGATTTACAAGAAAAGCTTTTCTCCCCACCCTTTTCCTTGTAATCTAATTTCATCTGTGAAATGAGACAAACTTGGATACTCATAAATAATCTCCATTCTTTTTGTTATAGGCACTACAATCATGTTCTCCACATTGGGATACACAATATTGATGCTTTAGATTTGCATGAAATAATTTTCTTTCCACCATTTCCTTGTAATAAATGTTCCATCGTGAAATGGGACAAACTTCAATATCCATAATAATCTCCATTCTTATAGTTATGGGTACTACAATCATGTTCTCCCTATTAGGATGCATGATATTGATGCTTTGGATTTACAAGAAAAGCTTTTCTTTCCACTATTTTTGTTGCAATTAATGTTCACTAGTGAAAGGGGACCAGCTTTGATATCCGTAATAGTCTTTATACTTATTGTTATGGGCACAACAATAATGTTCTTCACATTGGGATACACGATGTTGATGCTTTGGATTTGCAAGAAAAGCTTTTCCTTCAACCATTTTCCTTCTGGTCAAAGTTCTTTCGTAAAATGAGACAAAACTTCATACTCACAATAATCTAC
>JBBYHO010519971.1:0-66354 GCA_038382025.1 Adansonia gregorii | reverse complement strand
AATTGGTCTTGGACAGCCTTCACAAACAACTTGATATCTGTTTCAGCATTATCTCCTCCACTACTCATGTTTTAAACCTATAAAATTTGTTAGGAATAAAAATAGATTGGTTTTTTCCTCACACAATCCCTTACATGTTTACAGTCGAGATTAGTTAACCACTCATGTTTTACTTAATTTTGGCTTTTCTTTATGATATTCTCACCTCTCTTGCCTTTTACCACTTAACTTCCCCTCATGAGCCCTTGAAAAAGAACTTTACAAATGATCTGACCAAAACAGCAAGCAACAATAAAGTTATTATAACATTGATTAATCAGATCAATAAGGAAGTGAAATCAACAAGAATTATGAAGGAAACAAAATCAGCAAGAAATATCAAGGGAAAAGAAATCAATGAAGAGGAACAAAGAGTTCTTTGTATGATATGAATATAAAGATCTAATAATAATCTCTTTTTTTTGCATTCTCTTTTTTTTTTCCTTTTTTCTTTTTTGCTTTTTTTTGGACAGTGGAAGCACGAACTATAATAGAAAAATAATGAAATTACAAGATTAAAAGATAGATTACACCTGACTTTCAAGAACCAAAGCTCTAATGTCAAATAATGCAAACCTTAGGATGAAAACACAAACTAAAACCTGATTGGATGGAATTAGAACCCTAGGATCGTTTTCAAAGTCAATCAAAGAGAACTTGACCCCAATCAAACCTGTTTATTAGAACCAAAGTTATAACAATTTTGATCACCACAAGTTACCTTGATAAGATCAAATGGAGTTCTTGTTTAAAGAACAAAGAAAAAGTTTTCACAAAGTGAAAAAACTCTTAAGTTTTTTTTTTATATTTCAATCTGCTGAATTACATGAATAAGACTCACTTATATTAGGCCACAAATCTGTAGAGCCCTAACTGAACAAGGAAATCCTAATCTGATTAGGACTTATCTAATCCTAATCTTATTCCTAATCCTAATGTGATTAGGATTTATCTAAACAACTTAAAATCCTAAACACAATTTTAATCAATAAAGATAAAGTCTATACCTTATCATAATCTAAATGGGAATTATCTAAATAAATTAAAAACATGAAAGGTACATTAAATCAGAAAATCTGAAATCCTAGTCTATAGGCCCATGAATACATACAAATTGGGCTCCATTCATCTCGGACATGTGAATTGGGCTCCAAGCTTTATTCATCTTGGCAATGCATCTGATTCATTTTGAATAGCTTCCTTTGCTTGCATTTCCATGATTAGTCCTTGCAAAGCTTGCTCCATGCGTTTAGTCTTTGCCCTAGTCATTGGACCTCCAATTCCTTGCAAAGGATCATAAGAATAGTTGAAAATAGGTGTTTGTGCAAGTTGATTTCCATCAATAGTATTAATCCATATTTTGTAATTGCATGAACTTATTGCAACTATATATAATGATTGGCAAAAAGATTATCCGCAAACTAGAAATTCTATATAAACATGAGGCATGTGATTGAGTTAAATCATGAAGCTTGGATGATGTTTGTGTTCTACCTTGAATTCAGATTTTGAGATAATTGTTGAGGACATTTAAAGGAATAATTTTTTGGATGCATCCATCTCTAGCTTTGTTCTCTCTCTGTGTTTGTTTTATTTTTCTTAAGGGGTAGCAAAATTTTAAGTTTGAGGATATGATAACTTTATGCACTAGAATTACTCAATCACATTTTATGCATTAAAATTAGTAGCCTTCATGTTTCAATCGCATTTATTAATCTTTAGTTGGTTTTATATTAGTTTTTTTTTATTTATTACTTGATTAAATTTGTTAGTAATTTAGTGTTTTCATATTTTTGTAAGTTCAAAGAGAGAAAATGCTATAAATGTGCAAGAAGGCAAAAAGCGCAACAAAAGCATGCAAAATTTTAGCAAGCTTGGCACTACAGTGCCGCCATAGTGTCAGTCTACATCCCTAGAATAGTAATCCTAACTTGAGAGCCTAGCATCTCGATGCCAAAAGCTATGGTTGTTATGCAAGTTCAATCCTTTACTTGTGCTAGAAGTCTTTCCTTCTAAGCTTTTGGAACTTTAAAAGCATGACCTTTAAGACTTAAATTAGAACTTTTTGAGTATTATAAACCTAGCTTTTCTAAAAAGGAGGCAGCCACCAAAAATTTTTAAGAGAAAAGCATAAGTTTAGAAAAAAATGAAAATTGAAGACTTACTAATCTTAGTTTTCTTTTTTTCATTACTCTTTTTATCTTTCATGTAATATTATGATGATGAAACTTCATTGTTTTGCATTTTCCTTAACTAACATGAACTAATTTAGTTTTTCTAGGATTGTGATGGAACTCAACATGTTCCTTTGATTTAATGTTAATTGAATTATTTATTCGATCTTGTACTCATATTGCTTGTAATTGCTTTGTTACCATTTAATTTAATTAGGTAAACCATAATAAACTTGGAAAATAAAATTGTTAAGTTTAGAGATAGGTTAAGTAACATAGTTCTTATTCATTTGATTAAATTAATTGATTTGCATGTGAAATAAGAATATACTTACATGTCATGTAACTAATTCAGAGTTTAAGTTAATATGCCTATTTTTAATTTAATTCTTATATGAATATAGTGAATTAGTTAAAAGGGATATTTTTAAAACATTGGAAAAAATTTATAAACACTTAAGAACTCTAGGTTAACAATTCATATCATTAGTCAAGTTAAAGAGTAAAATAGATTCAAATTAAGTGTTGAGACAAATCATAATTATAGGTTTTTTATCTATTGATTAATTATACCTAATTGCTTTCTTTGTTTGTTATTTGCTTTTATGTAGCTTTTAGATTAAAAACTTTAATCCTTTGTTTGAATAACATTAGGCTGTTATAATTTTAGTAATTAATGAATTTAGTATAATCCTTGGTGGAATGATACCCTACTTATTGTTATATTATTTGTAAATGATATGTCACAAAATCCTTAACACTAGCTTTATTATATTATTGTTTTTATATATATTTATTTCATAAATTTATTTATAAGACTACTATGACTAAAAGAGAATAAAAAATATGAAGCCTAATCATGATGGTGGGATTCCTTTTTGTTGTCCTTGAAATTTTCACCACCTTACGTTAAAGGATGAATGGATATCAAAACTATTTAAGTTTTTTTTTATTGCGATGGACTTTAGATGTTTATTCTATTTCATTTAGTATGTTCAAATTTGAATCATTATCTAATACTTGTCAACTATGTAGTAAGTTTAGCTTATTGTGGTAGTCATTGTGTTGTCAACTATGTAGTTGGTTTATTGCAGTAGTCATTATATGTCTTCATAATCCCTTGATGTGGTTTGCTTGAGTGGTGAACTTGGTTTATACATTGGTCAAAACAATTTAAATTTATTACTTTTATTGTGGTGAATTTTAGATGTTATTTTGTTTCACGTAGCAAGTTAGATTTGAATTATTAGCTTATGCTTGTCAATTTTTCTTTTTTGACTTGGTTTACATGTCTTAGAATTAAAATATCTGTGGATACCGAAAGTCTAAAATTTTGACGTGAAATTTCTTAATCTTGTAATATATAACTCTTAACCATCTGCTCGTTAGACTAAACTATTTTAATATTTAATTCCTTATGTTTCCAAAAGTCTAATATTTTGGTATGAATTTTTTAGTGATATATGACTAATAACCACTTCTATCGTAACGTGCTGCATGTGAATCAACATGTCATACCTAGATCAATAAATTTTTTTCTTGTATTGGGACTAGGTTGTTGAGATGAATGGCACACCTAACTTAACCCTAAATGGCAATTACGAAATAACCTATTAACTTAAAGTTGCTACCAATATATTTTGGCTATGTGAGATTGGTCACTTATTAGAGTTCACTTTTGAAGGTCACGAAAGCCTTGAAAACAAATTTTGAATTCCACTTAAAAACTAGAGATTTATATGAAAAAGGTTTGATAGTCGATTGTGCACGGAGTGAAACATGTCCCCAACAAGACATCTATAAATTAATTCCTATTAATTACGCATTATCCTAAATCTCGATTATAGTTGATTTTAAATTTTTGGTATTTAATTCTAATTCCTATATTTTAAAATATTTAAAATGAATATAATAATTCTAATTTTGAGTAAATCAAGTTTCAATTGATTTTAAAGATCAAAATATTTTTTGCACCCCTCAAACAACCTAAAGGAACATGAATGTTTTGTTTTTCAGGAAAGTTCCAAAATTTTGATTTAATTATTTAAATAAAGTATTCCTTTGTCTAAATGAGATAACTTACATATGCTGAAATCATATTTATGGACTATTCTAACTCGAAAATATTGCATTGGATTTTAATAAAATATATAATATAATGAATGAATATACATACTTTATTTTTTAGCGTGATATCATGTAAACAACATTAAAGAACATGCATCGACTCGAAAATACTTGCATGACCCTAAAGACTTAGTTAAGGTTGAGTTTAACAAAAAGTATTGTTAGCTTAAGATAAGGATTGAACGAAGAAGAGGATAGATTGGTTCTATAAAAAATTGATCAAAAATTTATCTTTTACAAAAATTTAAAATAAATTAAAAGTAAATAGGAGTTAAGGATACGAAAAAGAAACACTTGATATGTAGAGGTTTCGTCCTTGAACTCATAACCTACATATTCTCTTCTAGGCACTTTCTTGCCAAGGTGATTTCCACAATTCACTAATGAAATTGTTACCATTGAGGCGAAGGTATAACCTTACAACTCTGTCTTTTTAAGGCTTAGATAGAATCTTTCAACCCCTTAAGAATTTTACCCCAAATTCTTAAGTGTTTTTCACTCACTTTCACACAGCCCTTTTTGTGATATGAATAAAGTGTTTGCAAACAATTTGAACCTCTAGTAGGTAGGTGTTTGCTAGAATTTAAGTACAAAGTGGATGAGATACAAATAAACTTGAGAGAGTATAAATTTGATATATGAAGAATAAAGAATTTGAAGACTTTTGTTGTTCAATGCTTGACTGATCTTGGTGTTTTTTACTTCTTCAGTTGGTGGAAGCTCTATTTATAGCTTGGAATTGATTTATAGATGTTAGGCATTAAATAAGGTGGTTGGAGGACCTTTATAGCCTTCATAAATGCTTATTTCTGTTCAAACCTTTATTGTTGTATCGATATAATACCAATAGTATCGATAAAAAATAAAAAATTGACTGTTACAGTTGGTCATATCGATACATAAGGTTCAATATTCAACTTGTCATCTTGTATCGATATAGACGCATTTGTATCGATACATTTAGGGGGCTTCAGCCAAAATCTTAGCTACTACCAAGCAATGTATCAATATGTATAGGGTGAGTATTGATACACACTAGATTGTATCGATACTTGTTGATTTGTATCAACAAATTTGAAGGTTTTAAACAAAGTATTGATACATTTATGCATTGTGTTGATACATCCATTTAAAATCTTTTCAAAAATGATTTTTCTTCACTTGAAATTGATTAAACATATTTTAAAAATATTCTAAGTGTGCATTTTGGAACGTATATTTTTCAGATAATAGAAACTTATTATTTTTCAAAATATTTTTCAATTTAACCCAAGTACTAAGTTGGAAACAATTGAGAACAAATTAATTTAGCTTAAGTTATTGTTATATAAAAACCAAAATTAATTCGAAGTTAACATTCTCCCTTTTTTTGATATAACAAAACTTAAGATAAATTTGCTTGTTAATGACTCCCTTTAAGTTTTTAAGATTTGTAATGAAAAACTCCCCCTCAATAAAAGTAAAGGTTTTCAAAAGTTTCAATTAAGAAAATATAGTCCTTTAAAGCTACAACATTTTAAATCTATAATATTGCCCATGATTTTCACAACTCAAGCAATAGCATGTAAAGGTGTTCAATATCAACATGTTATTGGGTTCCAACATGATAATATCATCATCATAATCAATTTAAGACATATTTGGCAAATTTTTGGCATTTCTCCCTCTTTTTTTGTTATATCAAAACACAAGAAAGGTCAGTTCAAAGTAATGGAGAAAATGCAATGATAGTGTGCACAAGCAACGATGATTCATTAAGAATAAAGCATTAAGTATATTCAGCAAAATAAGAAAAAGATGTCCAATGGAATGGAAAGAGTTTAAAAACCATAAAATCTTAAAAACTTACGAATGATCCTAAAAGGAGCCTAATGTGACTAAGTATCATTGGTAAGAGGATCTATGATGGGTGAAGAAGTAGGCAAAAGAGCATGAGAAAAGGCTATCTAAAAGTTATGGAATTGCTCAGTCAATGCCCAATGACTATGCTCGAGACTAAAAGGTCAGCATTAATAGAATCAAAGTGGCGATCCAAAAAGTCAAAGCGCCACTCCCATGTGTCAAGATATCCCATGATGGAATCATATATCTGTTGGAGGTCTATGGGCACAGATGATAAGATGTCAGGAGCTGGGGGTAAGGGATACACATCATGCTCTATATCATCACCATCATGAACAACGAAATTGAAAGCATCTGGTTCTACAAGTAATGGAGGTGCTTGTCAATGAGCCTTAGGAATAAAGTTGGCACCTTAAACGTCATACTTGGCGAGCCCTATGGATTTGCGTCCAATATAGCAGTAAGAAGATATCATAATCTCGAGTTGAAAGAAAGATCAAGGCCTTGACTGTCAAAGTAATAGCTTAATGCCATGCCATATAGGAGGTTATGACAACCATGAACACAAAGGATAAGGTCCGTAAAGATAAAGTGGCTAAGGTTTAGATGATTTTAAGTTTAAATCATATAGAGCCACAACTAGCCAAAATCGATAACTAAAGTATGTTTGATATCGTAGGGATAGAGCACAAAGGAAATAATGAGATAAAGTAAGTGATCAATAGGAGGAAGGAGCTAGCTTTGTTAATTTAAGGTAGGTAGCAGACACCGGACCTTAATTGATTAAATCATCATTTGCGAAACCAAAGGTGGTCGCAAGAAAAGCAAGGTTGACTACTAGATCTTGTCCTAAAAGATAAGATCGATGGTCATGATCATCAATTACAAGTGAGGCATTGCTAAAGAATGCAGAACAAGATTCTAGCAAACCCAAATGTTGAGAGAAAGAAATTTGGTCTATGTGTAGGCATTAAAAGTTTGAAGGCAGGGATAAGCAATGGATTGAAAGAAAAGAAAGTCAATAACTCAACATTGTTGGATAGGCATATGGGCATAGATGGTAATGAATCGCTCAAGAACCTATGCATCTCAGAAACATGAGTCAAAGAATAATTGATTTTAGGTCAAGGTGGTTGACAAGCATAAAAAATAAAAGCACAAGTTATAGAACCTTGACAATAGGTGGTTTGATTGGTTTCAAGAGGCATGATAGTGTGTGAAGCTGGTTGAGGAATTCTGTCGAGCAGGTAGTGACAAGACAAAATTAGTTGCTAGTTTGGATAAACTGAAGAGATGACAGATGTTGCTAAAGTGTCTGGAGTGATTTGAAAGGAATCAGATAAAGTGAAAGTAGGTTCCAACAATGTTTTTGAAGGGTGGTCAAGGTTGCCTAAGGGAAAAAGGTGAGTTGATAAAGGTAGAAGCAAGTGAAGTGCTAAGGAATGGTTGTTTTAGAAATATAGTCAAGCAGGTGGTGGATAGAGGGTTTTGGTTGCAATGTGGTATACTTTTTGGAGTAGTATTACAACCTATCACAATAGTCAAAGTTGGGAAGACTTGAGAATGAGAAAACACTCAAAAATTTAAAAGAAATTGGACAAATTTTAAGGACTTTGAAGAGGGAATGGTTAGGGTTTGAGTGATGAGACTTTAAATTTTTATGGTTTTGGGTGGTAATAGATTGGATTTTTGGAAAGAAATGGTGAATTTTATGAAATAAAACTGTTTTGGATCTAGGATTATAAGGTAAGATGAAGATTAGATGATAAGTGATGATATATGAAAAGTTGGGTTAAAGAAACTAGGGTATTAATGGCTCAGGCTTGATGGAAAGGTAGTTGTGCATGCGAGGATAGCCTAAATTGATAGTCTGTATCGATATTAAAACAGGTAGCATCAATACACGACATCGATACTTAAAAGTTCAGTATCGATACCAAGGACAATTATGGGTTTTTATATCAAGACAATAAACTATATCTTGAGACTTAAACAATTTTGGGCTATATCGATACAAGGTAGGAATTATCAACACAATGTATCAATACATAGAGTATGGTATCGATACATGGAACAATTTTAGGTTTTTGTATCGATACCTCATTTTTGGTCTCAAGACTGGAAGAAAGTTTTGCCGGTATCGATATGTATAGCTTATTATTAGGTTATTTCTATTAATATGGTATCAAATCAAGCATATTTTTGACCCAATTACTCATTGAAAAACATTTTAAAATGCAACTTTGAACAAAACATAGATATCAAAATCATCGTGCATGAATAACAAATCAAAATTTAACCATAAAGGAAAATCATTCAAAAATCAAAAGTCGTACAAGATCACATTATAAAATAAATTGGTATGTAAGGCTAGCTTTTTTAACCAAACATGGTTTAAATAATATTGAGGCAATGTATCAAAATTTTATCAACTTATAAATTCAGGGTCTATTCATTTAGCCAAGTTCTATTCTAATTATGCAAAATCTATCCTTGTCAAGTGGTTTAGCGTAAATATCGACTAGATGATGCGAGCTATCAATGAATTTAAGCACTATATCACCTTTTTGCACATGATCTCTAATGAAGTGATGTCTAATCTCTATATGCTTAGTTGTAGAATATTAAATTGGATTTTTGGTGAGACCAATGACACTAGTATTGTCATGTTTAATAGGAACGTGATCCATGGTAATGCCAAAATCTTCCATTTATTATTTTATCCAATAAGATTTGGGCACAGCAACTTCCTACAGATTTGTATTTCACTTCGGTTGTGGACAAAGCAACACCATTTTGTTTCTTGGAGAATCATGATATAAGCATATTTCCAAGAAATTGACAAGTACTTGAAGTGCTTTTTCTATCAATTTTACATCCATCAAAATCCGTATTGGAATAAGCATTTAAGGTAAGAGATAATATTTTTGGATACCATAAGCCTAAATTAGGAGTGTCTCTAAGATACCTAAATATTCTTTTTACTGCAACTAAATGTGACTCCATAGGTGAAAATTGATATCTAGCACATAGGCATACACTAAACATTATATTGGGTCTATTTACGATAAGATATAGCAATGAGCCTATCATAGACTTGTAAAGTTTAGATCAACACATTTACCTCTTTTATCTTTCTCAAGCTTCGTTGAAGTGCTTATACGTGTGGAACAAGGCTTTACTTTGTCCATTTTAAACCTCTTTAGTAACTCTTTTGTATAGTTTGCTTGATTAATAAAGATGACATCTTTTGTTTGCTTGCCTTGTATCCCCAAGAAGAATGTCAATTCTCCCATCATGCTCATCTCGAATTCAACTTGCATTAACTTAAAAAATTTTTGATAAAGAGGTCCATTAGTAGCACCAAAATAATATCATTATCATAAATTTAAACTATTAAAATGTCATTGTCTTTAACTTTTATAAAAAAAGTTTTGTCAACATTTCCTCTATTAAAACATTTTTCAATTAAAAATTTTGAAAGCCATTCATACCATGCTCTAGGGGCTTGTTTTAAGCCATACAAGGCTTTTGAGAGTTAAAAAACATGATCTGCATAATTAAGATTTTCAAAACCGAGAGGTTGCTCAACATAAACTTTTTCATTAATAAAACCATTTAAAAAGACACTTTTGACATCCATTTTAAACAACTTGAATTTATTAAAACATGTAAAGGCTAAGAGTATTCTAATAGCCTCTAGTCTAACTACGAGGGCATAAGTCTCATCAAAATCAATTCTGTCTTCTTGACTATATCCCCTAGGTACTAGTCTAGCCTTATTTCTAATTATGGTTCCGTGCTCATCAAGTTTATTCCTAAATACCCATTTGGTACCTACAATGGGATAGTTACTAAGTTTTTCCACTAAATTCAAAACTTTACTCTTCTCAAATTGATCTTACTCCTCTTGCATGGTCATGTCCAACCATCATCCTTTAGAGCTTCATCTAAATTCTAAAGTTCAACTTGTGAAAGAAAAGCTACATAATTGCATTTATTTCTAAGAGATAGTCTAGTTTTTAACCCTTGATTAGGATTACCAATTATCTCACCTTCTTTGACCTAATTTAATTCTCTAGGATAATTTTTTTCTCTTTTAACTTGAGTTAGCTCATATAGTTCATCTTTTTTTTGAGCTTCTTGATCTTGAATTATTTGCTTTTGCTCTTTATGTGATGCTTCAGCTTAATGTTCTTGGTCAATTTCTACACCATCACTATCAAGAGATACCTTTCTTAAGGTTGAGTTAGCTTCATCAAATATAATATGTATGGACTCTTCAACAATCAAGGTTCTCTTGTTAAACACTTTATAAGCTTTGAAATTTGTAGAATAGCCAAGAAAAATTCCTTCAGCACTTTTTGCATCAAATTTATAAAGATTATTCTTTCCATTATTTAATACAAAGCATTTACAACCAAAAAGATAAAAATAGCTAATGTTAGGTTTTCTTCTTTTAAAAAGTTCATATAGAGTTTTCTTTAAAATTGGCCTAACCATAGCTCTATTTATAATGCAGTAAGAAATGTTAATGGCTTTCGCCTGAAAATACCTTGGTAAATTATTTTCACAAAGCCTGGTTCTAGCCATTTTTTTCCAAGGTTCTATTTTTCTTCTCAACAACTTCATTTTCTTGAGGGGTTCTGGGAGCCAAAAAATTATAGTTGATGCCATTTTTCTAAGGCTTTATTTTTAAAGATTAAAAAGAGAACCCAAGTAAACCTAGAATAGTCATCCACAACAACAAATCCATAGTGTTTACCACCTAAGCTTAATATCCTAGTGGGACCAAAAAGATCAATATGAATAAGTTGTAATACTCAAATAGTTGAAACAATGTTAATTGGTTTAAATAAAGCTCTCCTATGTTTTCCTTGAACACATGCATCACATATTCTATCATTATCAAATTTCATTTTTGGTAATCCAATAACAAGGTCTTTCCTAGATAATTTCAAATTTTTATTCATACTAGCATGTCCTAATCTTTTATGCCACAACCAAGACAAGTCATTATTATTAGCGATAAAGCAAATATTTTGAGAAAACAAGTCATCTAGATGCATAATGTAAAAATTTCTTTCTCTATGTCCTATAAAAATAGTTTTATTTGACTTAATATGAACAACTTGACAATTCATTGACTCAAAAATAACTTTCATCCCTTTATCACATAATTGGCTAATGCTAAGAAGGTTATGTTTAAAACCTTCGACAAATAGAATATTTTCAATGTTAGATAAGGAATTGTTATCAATGGTTCCAATGCCTTCAATTTGTCTTTTGAATTATCACCAAAAGTAACATTTCCACCATCCTTAGGCCTTAGTTTTGTGAATTGACTTTTGTCACTGGTCTTGTGTCTTAAGCATCCACTATAAAGGTACTAAGAATTATTGAATTTGCCTGAAAGTAATGCTTTTCCTCCTATAAACATAAAATTTATTACATTTTGATAGCCTCATCTTGAGATGTGCCAACTTCCTTAGGAATCCATAACCTTCTAATAAGCTTGCCCTTATAAGTAATAGTCTTTAAAGAACAAGTATGAAATGTATGACCAAGGTTATGGCAATAGTTCATATGCTACGTGCATCAAATAATTTGTTTTGTGTTAAAAAGAAATTCTTAAAATAAGTGTCTATTTCAATTCTATTATAGCTTAAACCGTCTTTATCAGAAAATGCTCCTTGTGTTTCTAGAATATTATTGAATTTTTGTTATGCCATATAAAACCTTGAGAATGAGTTATGCAATTTTGTATTTTTCTTGGTTAAACCACCAATATTAACTCGTAACTTATCTACTTTCTTTTTAAGATTATTATTTGTCATCCTTAATGATTTATTTTTTCTTTAAGTTTATTAATCATTTTCCTATATTTTAAATTCACGGTTTCAAATTCTGATGCTAACTCATCAAATGCATCTTGCAATTCATCAAATGAATATGGATTAGCAATGGAGGCTACCTTGGACTCATCAAGAGCTATGAGTCATAGGTTGGCCATTTTATCATCATCAATGTCGGATATGTCACTATTATCCATGTAGCCACCATAGCCTTCTTGTTTTGTTTCTTTAGGTTTTGCTTCTTCCACATTGGACACTCAAATTTGATGTGTCTTAGTTTCTTACACTTATAGCAAATTATTGGGTCTTTTTCTTTCTTGTTTGATTTTCCCTTCACCATTTTTTTAGAAGGTCTTTTTGCCTAGCTTATCCTCATAAATTTGTTGAATTTTCTTGCAGACATAGCCATCTCTTTATTTCCTTAACCTCATTATCATCATCATCATCACTAGGAGTGGTTGATTTGAAGGCAACATTTGCCTTCTTTGGTGGCTCTTGACTATGCTTTGATCTTTATCTCATATGTTAGAAGAAAACTTATGAGTTCATCCAAGGAAAGTGTGTTAAGATCCTTAGATTCCTCAATTCTTGTCACTTTTGCTTCCCAAGACTTGTGAAAATTATTAAGTAGCTTTTTCACCATCTCTTTGTTAGGATGGGTCTTTCTAAGTGCCTTCAACCCATTGATAATATTCGTGAAGCTATCCGACATTTCTTCGATAGTCTCATTCACCTTCATCTTGAATAATTCATAGTCAAGTGTAAGCATACTTATTTTGGATTCCTTGACTTGATTTGTTCCTTTATGAGTCGTCGCTAACTTGTCCTACTCTTGCTTGGCATTGTCACAAAATGAGACTTTTTTGTACTCACTTGGACTAAGAGCACAAAATAGTGTGTGCATAGCCTTAGCATTTAATTGGGCCATTTTATTGTCTTGCTTATCCTATTCATTTTTCTTTCTTCACCATAAAATAATCTTTAACTCTCTTCTTAGGAATAAGTGGTCCACTGACCATGATCTTCCATACTGTATAGTCATTAGCTTGGATAAAAATTCTTATCCTTGTCTTCCAATATGAGTGGTGGTCACCATTGAAAAGTGGAGGTCTCATGAAGGAATGCCTTTCCAGTCCATAGCGTTTGCATTTGTCTCAAATGCCATGGAACAAATTTTATCTTAGCTTGTTAACTTTTGTGAGCTTCTTGAAGCTTTAAGCGTGATGTTTGCATCCTCCATTTTTTGAGCTATCAAGGATCTTTTCTCAACGTTATGCAACCTACAATAGAAACCAAAGCTCTGATATCAATTGTTAGCTCAAGGTAAAGATTGAAAGAAGAGGGGGTGAATTGGTTCTATAAAAAATTGATCATAAATTTATCTTTAAAAAAAATTGAAATAAATTGAAAATAAAAAAGAGTTAAGGATAAGAAAAACAAACAATCGATATATAAAGGTTCGGTTTTTTAGCTGGAAACCTATATCCTTTCTTCTTGGCACTTCCTTGCCAAGGTGATTACCATAATTCACTAACGAAACTACTACGTTTAAGGACAAGGTATAACCTTATAACTTTATCTTTTGAGGCTTAGATAGAACCTTTCAAACCCCTTAAGAATTTTACCCAAAATTCTTAAGTGTTTTTCATTCACTTTCACACAGCTTTTTTGTGATACGAATGAAGTGTTTGTAAACAATTTAAACCTTTAGTAGCTGTGTGTTTGCTAAAATTTAAGTACAAAATGGATGAGATTGAGAGAGTATAAATTTGATACAAGGAAGATGAAGAATTTGAAGACTTTGAGCTTTTATTGTTCAATGCTTGATTGATCATGGTATCTCTTACTTTTTTAGCTGCTAGGAATCTCTAGTTATAGCTTAGAATTGATTTAATAAATTTTGGGCATTAAATAAGGTGGTTGTAAAGCAATTGTAGCCTTTATGAATGCTTATTTTTGTTTAGACCCACACTGTTATATTGATACAATGCCAATAGTATCAATACAAGAATCAAAGAAGTGACCATTACAGCCTCTCGCATCGATACATAAAGTCTAGTATTGATACTTGTCATTTTGTATTGATACAAACACATTTGTATCGATACATTTGAGAGGCTTTAGCCAAACCTTAGCTACTGCCAAGCAATGTATTGATATGTATAGGGTAAGTGCCGATACACACCGTATTGTGTCAATACATGCTGATTTGTATCGATACATTTGAGGGTTTAAAACAAATATTGATACATTTATGCATTGTAATCGATATATCCCTTTAAAATCCTTTGAAAAATGATTTTTCTTGGCTTAAAATTGACTCAAACATATCTCAAAAATATTCTAAGTGTGCATTTTAGAAAATATATTTTTGAGAAAATAGAAACCTAGTATTTTTCTAAATATTTTTCAATTTAACATAAGTACTAAGTTGGAAACAGTTAAGATTAAATTAATTTAGCTTAAGTTATTATTATATCAAAATCAAAATTAATTCAAAGCTAACAAACAATAACCCTAAAATGCTTAATTTTGGTCAATTTTGATGGTTAGTTTAAAACTAACCTTAAAAGACTTGATTTTGATGTTAGATTGAAAACTAACCCTAAAAGAATCGATTTGGGTTAGTTGTAATGGTAGGTCTAAAACTAATGTTAAAAACTCAAAAAATGCACGAAAATTACAGAATTATCCTTGGCACATAACCTAAATAACCCTAAAATGCATGAAAATCGCACAATGGTTCCTAGATATTAAGCTAAGTGACCTAAAATTCATGGAAATTGCATTATGGTCCCTAGATTATGGTAATAGCCTAAATAACTCTAAAATGTATGAAAATTATGACGTAATCCCTTAATAATGAAAAAATCTTTTATGACCCTAAAATGCTTGGGAATTGCATAATGGTCCCTTAGATCATGGAAATAACCTAAATGACCCAAAAATAGATGGAATTCACATAATGATCCCTATATCATGTAAAATAATCTAATGATCCTAAATGCATGGAAATTACAAAATGGACCTAAACATGCATGAAAACATTATGGAAAAATTACAAAATGGTCCCAAATACATTATTTTTATGCACAAACATCTTACAACATGAACATGCATTAATCCATTAATATTTATAGTGATGTTTTCAAAATCATAATATTTTCATCGAAAATGCATGACATGTAACTCATGATCATAGGGTATGAAAATGTCATAAAATGCATCTAACATATTAATATGAAATAAGGATAACATGAAGAGTCAAATCAATGTTGAAACAAAAAAGATTATTAATGAAAGCCATATAAAAAAACTAAGTAAACTTAGTATAAAACATTTAGAAAACAAGTTTTCTTGATGAAAGGTTAATCTTTATGAAAGTTCAAATAAAAATCATAAAAAAAAAGCAAAAATATAGCATTTAGAGACCACAAATAAAGATTTGGCCATAACTTGGTTATTACACCCTAGCATAAATCATCACCTAAGTATGTTTTAAGACCCTCAAGCTCACATAGAAAGGAAGAGAAGATGTAAAATAATGAAAGAAATCAAAAGAAAAACAACTTTAGTGCTTATCGCAAAGAATTCCCTCTTCCATTTTCTCTTTTCCTTTTTCTTTTGTTTATTTCTTTTAGCTAATAGCAATAGTGTCATGAAAACCAACCTTTTTTTCCTGTGATGGACATCTAAGCTTCTTAGCTGATCACTTGCTTTCCCTATACACTTTCACTCCCTCTTTGACACCTCAAGCAAGCTTGTTTACAAGAAAACTATCTAAGCCTCAGATGCTCTAATCAAAAGGTTGAATTCTTCTAGATAAGGCATGGATTTAGCTAGTTTTAGTGGATAATCTCAGATCTATGCCTTTAAAGAGATTTATTCTCTTAAAATGGCCATATCTCATCCCATGCAAAAAATAAAAAAGCTTTTAACTTTAACTCAAAATAACATTCCATTACATTTTGACCAAACTAAACTTGAAATAGTTAAAAAAATGATCAAACTATATGCCATTTCTTTCTTAAACATAATTTGAGAATTAATTCCACTATCATCACTATTTAAGCTTTAATAGCTTAAGCTAAAATAATAATATACAAGCTTATATTTACTTTATTTTAGAGTAAAAATGTTAATAAATCATCCTTTGCATGATTATGAAGTGGTTCTACATTCATTTGGGGGTGATTAGAAAGGTGAAATATCATCAAATTCAAATTGAATAACTTTTTCGTACTAGATTTTCATGCAATACATTTCATGATGTGTCAATACATCATGGATTGCATTAATACAATGGCTTTCTAGAAGCTAAAATCTGGAAAACATGATGATGTATAGATGCAAAAGCATGAGGTATATCGATACGTCATGCAAATGTATTTATACATTTGCTTTCCAAGACTTGGATTGAGCCCTACTTGACGGTGTATTGATACATTAATAAAATGTATCAGTACATCTACGTGATTGCATGAAAAGGCCATGTTTTGACTTTCCAAATGTTTCCATCTATTCAATTTAGCCCCTGTGTTTTTAACCTTTTAATTAGGTCTTTAGATGTCAAAAATTGATCCGGGAAAAGAGAAAGGTGCCTTTCATCAAATGTCTTAAATTAAGTACAATTGGTTTGAAAGAATCCTAGATAAAATTAGGTGTCTGGAACTTCCCTCTTTATAATAAACTATTTTTAAGATTGATTTCCTTATGTTAGACATTCACAATTCTTTTATATATATATATATATATTAGTTTTTTTTCTTTTACTTTAAATTTTTTAATAATGCTATAAAATTGTTTCCAAAATTTTAAGGTAGGTACTTAGATTAAGGGTTCTTGAAGGATTACACTGTGGGCATCTAATACTAGCTATATGAATTTAGGCAAATTAATTTACAACAAAATTTATTAAAACTTGAAAACATAGAATTACTCAGTGAACTAATTGAACAATATCAATGGATCGTTTTAAAAGCCTTTGGATTGATCTACCCATAACAACAAGAAAGAAAGAAATATGATTTTTGATACCTTAATTCGAGAAAGTCCTTTTTTTTGAATTAGTATAGATTCTACTTTGATCTTGTACATCGAGCCTGGTTGTCACAAACCATAATTGTCCACGCATTTAGCCTCTAATGATGATTCACACAAGTGACTTAGAAATTCTTTGTAAGGAGAGACTCCTCTACACCAAAATCTATACTAGTGGATTAGGTTTCCAAAACCTTCCCCATGCAATCTCTTTATGTACCAAAATCAAAAAAATCAAAGAGCAAATAATTTCCTATCAAAAGCTAAAGAAGAACAGCACTAGTAAACCAAAATTGCCATCAATCACCTTAAGGAATGTGCACTAGCACCTTAGGATTTTATCTAGTCTATTAGAGATGGCACAAAGTAGGTTTAAATATCGAAGGTTAAGTTTTTGCATATTTACACTTTGACCCCTTGTTTTTAAATAATTCAAAAAACTCCTAGGTAACTTTTACTCTTTAGGTAATTTAATCCCTGTCTTATTTTAATTTCATAAAGTTACCCTTATGTATGTGACTCATTAGGCCTCCATCATATCAACAATAAATATAAATTTACTTGGTTAAGAATAATTTATATTTATAGACCAATAAGGGCATCTAGCAATGCATCATGGCCACCCAATATGTAGGAAGATTTAAATTGAATTTTGACAAGCCCTTTAATGTATTGTATCTCAGTGCAATTTAATCCTTTCATCATATATCTCAGAATAGGTAAAAGTTTTGGTGCAGTGTCTACTTTTGACTTATTCTATGTTAGTATGCAACCCCTATATGTTAACTGCTTAATCATATTAACTTGCCAAGTTCTTTTAGTTAACAAAAGCTAGGTACGCGTGAGATATGTCCTCTTAAATCACTTAGGGTGATGAATACGCTCTGGACCACTTATCCACCTTTAGTATACTTCATATCATACCCATAACCACCCTTATTTAGTGTTCATTTATTGTGAACCCATTTGCATTGATATCTAAGTATGATAATTCAAATACAAGGTGACCTAGTGTCGTAAATCTAAGGATCACTTACACTATTAATATATGTGAGTATTTCCATAGACATTTGAGTGAAATATCAAATGGATTTCTCATAGTTGGTCATGTTCACTGAACTTGTTACCATAAGAAGCACCTATATGATGTCCTTAAGTATCTCCATACTTTAACTTATGAGATCAGTTACACTTATCCTATGCATGGACGCTTACATATGCCAGTCTTTGTGCATTGTTAGTGCCCTATTTTGACAATAATATGACCAGGAACGTTTTTAGAAGCACGACTTTGATACATAAGGATATTGTAATTGTGACTCTTTACAATTCCCTTGAAAATCTAATGTGCTTCATGGGCTTTATCTACCTAAGATATGAAATACTTATTATGCATTAATCTTATAGATTAATAAATACCTTATATTGTATTAATCAAATATAATGTACGTTATATGAATTAACTAATGGCTAGTGTTTACAACCAAATCCGATTAGCTTGTATGACTTACACTAACAGTTTTTTTTTTTTGAGGTCAAGGGGTAGAGTCTTTAGTAAAATTGGGTTCAGGTAAGTTTTGGGAATATGTTTGTGAAGGTCGAGCAAGCCAAAAACAGCCCGCGTTATGCCCTATTGCGAACCCTACTCACAAGGGATAAGAATTGAGCTTCCTTTCTTGTCGATCTAAGTTTAATATTTGTAGAAGTATTCTCTATTTTGAGAGTAAATTTTAAATGTTTGTAGTTAATATGGGAGTGCATCTTTAAATCATCCGAAAAGGAGATTAGATTTAAGCAAAAACTCGAGACACCTGACTGTATAAAAAAATGCAATATCTATGAGAAAAGAAGATAAATAATAAAACATTGTAATTAATTTATTTAATACAATAAGAGCTTTTATCCCAGACTCGGTTGCTTTCTCCCTTAGAAATTTATTATCACTAAGTTGGACTCATAAGTTATTTATATAAAACACAACATTATTTCTTATCGAGAGGTTATAAACATATCAAAGTGGGTTGAAAATTGGTATTATCATATGTAAATGAATAGACATTAAAATGCTAACCATCATGTGATTTATTAGGTGTTGGCCTCTTAATTTAATGATCAGAGATGACAACTTTAAATATATATAAAAATATAATAAATTCAACAAATCAAATTCTTTGAAAAAAATTCGACTAAGTTACCAAATTATTCAGTACTATTTAGAACTTGGATATTAAGCCAACTCGACTTCTAGTAAATGTGAAAATATATCCGTTTTCAGTTACCCTAACAATAATGGTAGTCTCCATTTCTAAAGCTAATTTGAAAAGCATTCACAAGAAAAAAAAATATTCATCATTGTCAATGCCCTTAAGAGTCTTGGAAAGCATGCAAAAATTAAATAAAAAAGTCTTGGAAAATTACGTTATTTATTTAAAGTATTTAAATGTTGTTAAATTGTCAAATATTTCTAGATGAATTTGAGTCTTAAATTCCTTTTACTTATCTCATGCCTTGCGTATGTCTATACTTCACCTTTGCCAACAAATAAATTCAATTTAATTACATATAGTCATGGTGCATTAATTAAGCTACTCCAAAAATTATATTTTTCATATATATATATATATATATACATCTTTCATTAAATTAGTATTATAAATCAAATGATATCAATTTATTAAAGATAATTACAAAAAAATAATTAACTCTTAATATCAAATAATAAACTAATGCAATTCATAATTTTTACGCCACAAAATTTTGAAGATGATTAATAATTATTTTCAAAAGATGAAAAATCATCTTTAACACTCATCCCCTAAAATTGTCTCTAAAAATTTTTTGGACAAATTAAGTTAGGATGACATTCGTCGACAATAATATTAAATTTAAGATAGGGAGCTTTTCCTTAATTGTCCCCTTACATGATCCCTAAAATTTTTTTATTTTATAGCATTATTTTTAATTAATAATTTTTTTTAAATATCCAAATTTTTAAAGAAAAATTTAATATTTAAATTCCCTGTTTCCCATAAAAAACAGTTTTATTTTACATATCTTTTTTCATACATTGTAGATGTTCAAATTTCTAGTAGTTAATACTTGCTATGCATGGAGTTGAAATAGAATTTGTGAATGTTATAGTTGATTTTACAAGCTAGCTCACTCTAATAGACAGCTATCTTTCCCATATTTCTATTTGTCTTAATGACACTAAAATATTTAACTATCCAGAGTTTAATTCCATTTTATTGAGAGTAATGATCCCATAATCTTGGTTCCACGGTAATTACAGCAGAATCTTGATATAGCTTTAGTTTAAACATTTTAAAAGGATAAATTCAACATTTTTATATAAAAAATTCACATTTATAGTAATTTGACATTGATTAACTTTTTTATAAAAAATTAATCGCTACTAAATTAATTACTATTAAATTACTATAGTAATTAAATTTAATTTTAATTATTTTTATAAAAATTTAAAATATCCTTTTAAAGTATTTAAAGTAATTTTAAGTTATATATCATTTAAATTTAATAGTAATTAATTTTTCTTATAAAAAATCAAATTTATCTTTTTTGAAGTATTTAAAGTAATTTTAGATTATATTGATCCCCATATATACTACTAAACAATATAGTTTATTAATTCCATTATTTTTGGAGCACTCTCCTGGTTAAAAATACTTTAAGATTTTAATTTGATAATTTTTGCTTCAAATTTTAAGACAATAGAGATGAGACATATGGTCCAACAAAAGTTTTATTTTTCCTTTTTGTGTATTTCAAAATCATATATGCCAAAAATAGTTTTATTATAAATGGTCTATGTAATTTTTTGTTCAAGACGAAACAATGTACTGTGGCTTTGAACAAAAAATCTCTACTCAAAATCTCACTGCAGCAAAGCTTAGGTAATATTAGAGG
Source organism: Adansonia gregorii (assembly GCA_038382025.1). Classification (NCBI taxonomy): domain Eukaryota; kingdom Viridiplantae; phylum Streptophyta; class Magnoliopsida; order Malvales; family Malvaceae; genus Adansonia; species Adansonia gregorii. The sequence continues at coordinate 45,350 of JBBYHO010519971.1, read as the reverse complement.
TACCCATGAATCAAATTTACCACGTATTTCTCTTTTAAACTCAAGTTCGTGTTACTTAGTTACATATTATTTTATTATTAAAATATTAAAATATTTTTTTATATTAATATTTTTAAATTAAATAAAGATATTTTTTTATTAATAAACTAGGCTCGAATTGAGCTTTAACCCATAAATCTTGCTTAAACAATCCAGCTCTTGGATTTATCTTTAGGTTATTTAATTGGTAACAATTTACATAAAATTTGCCTTGTTATTACTCAATTGGCTTAACTAACAACAAGTTCTAATGGGGTTGGGTATTTAATTAATGTTTGACCATAAGCATTCAAGAAAAAAAATTAAATTGATAAGTAATTAAATATATATTACCTATGGTCGAATATTTTCATGGTTCATATTTTCATACCAATATACTTATCGTTTTATTTTAACCACTTATTAGTCAAAACCGACTCTGCCGACCTATAAGTACACCAATCTAATATAAAAGGCTAGTCATTTGATTAGCCATCACAGAAGTCTCTTTTCCTTACTCTGAAATAAATGGAGCTACTTAAAAAACCTTTTCCTGGTAACTTGAAGAGATACCGGAGAGGAAGGCGATACCAAAGACTCGACGGCGCCGAAGTGGTCAAGAGCAAAAACAAAGTAAAGATCACTAGGATTCGAGGCGGATCGAGAAGGTTCTGGAGGATCAAATTCGTACCAAAGCTTTTGACGAAACTGAAAAATGGTTATATGAAGATGATAATCAGTTTGGCTGGGAACCTTGGCTACTTGAATACCGAAAATACCTTCGGAGGAAAACGAATTCCTAAAGCTCGAAAAGTTCCTACGGTTTATTCTGGCAATGAATTTGAAGAAAGGTTGGTTTATGAGATTTCCAAGGCTTTAATAGCTACTCGAGAGCTGTACGGGTGAAAGAACAATTGCACTGTAGTTGCTATATTATCCAAATTCAGAGGTAAATGTATAATATGTGCCTACATCTGAAATGGATATTTTCTAAGTTTTTCAAAACTTTTTATCTATCTAAAGGATCATACTTTCATCTTTATGTTTAAATATGTGATGGGCATGTGCTGAATATGAACAATTTAGAAAAATAAAGAGTTTGGATAACATGGATTAATTGTTCCCAATTTTTATAGTTTTTAGGTTACAATAGTTTTCATTTTTTTTCCTCTTAATTTACTAATGCATATAAGAATTAATAAAAGTTAAAATAATTTTAAGCATACCTCCAGCCATTACTGATAAAGAAAAATGACTTTTCTCAAAGTACACAAACAAACACTATCTTACTTTAGTGGATATGTTTTAGTCTTTTTTTCCTATTAATTACCGTGAGATAGTTTTAAAGGCAATATATAGACTAGACTAGGACCTACACAAGACAACCAATTATTTATATCTCACCATCAATGAGTTTCTATTATAATCAATTATTAAAATAAAGAGCAATTAACTTTAACTTTTATCACTCTAATAGTTTATCTTGAATAGGATTTACTAAAAAATATCATCTCAATAATAATTAGATAATTATCTTGATTCACTTAATTAATATATAAACCACATAAATTTCAACATGTTTACAATTGGCCCATATGACATACCAAGAACTTAAATAGGCGATATTTAAATTCCAATTTTAATATAGTCATAAGTTATTCTAATCCAACTCCACTCAATTAAATATTCAAATAATATGAATTGTGGCAATAGCATTCTAATTTGAATGTTTCAGTTCATATGTTACCGGGATATTTAAATTTCAATTTTAATATAGTCATAAGTTATTCTAATCCAACTCCACTCAATTAAATATTCAAATAATATGAATTGTGGCAATAGCATTCTAATTTGAATGTTTCAGTTCATATGTTACAGTGCACGGTCCTCTTTAGAAATATAATTTAAGGGATAATGCTTTATGAATGAATTTATTATAATTATTCAAGATCTAACTGACATGTAAACTTGCTATGCATAAATTAAAACATGTCCATAAACTTTAAAAATATGAAAACAATAAAATCAAAAAGCCAAAACATATTTTAATTGAATTTAACTAGCCTCATATGATCTACATAAATTTTTAAACTATTTTGTCGATAATGCTTTAATCATGGGATCTGTCATCATTAAATTTGATGTTAACTTTATTAGTTTTGAACTGATCTCAATTTTGATATAATAACAAATTAAGCTTAATTAACTTGTGCTTAAATATTTTCAAACTTAGTATTTTTTCCTTGATTTAATTTATAAATATTTTGGAAAAAACTAAATGAATTTGAACTTATTGGTTTCTCAAAAATAATGTTCCAAATGCACAACAATACTTAAAGTATTTTTAGGATAATTTAAAATCATTTTTAATCCAATAAAAACTCTCATAAGCTATTTTTTATGAATGTATCAATACAATGCTTGACAATAGCTTAGTAATCCTAAAACCCTGATTTGTATTGATACACACATTTTTTTATTAATACAATTCAGATTGTATCAATACAATTGGTATGGGTATTGATAAATGGCAATCCTAATGGTCAAAATTCATGAAATTTATTGATACCTACATTTATGTATCGATACATTGGCACGGGTCTAAATGTAAACAAGCATTTATGAAGATCACAACCGCTCTCCACCTATCAAATTAATAGCCAACTTCCATAAATCACTTTTAGGCTATAAATAGAAGTTCAAAACACTTAAAACAATAAGAGATACCTAGATTGATCAAGAAATTTAGAGGCAATCTCAAAATTTAAGTTTCTTCATTATATCACATTTATAGCACTTATATTCTTCACTTTCGTTTGTATCTCTTCTTCATTGTGCTTAAATTTTGGCAAACACACTTAAGCGAGGATTTTTTTTTTGTTTGCAAACACTTTCACTTATCACAAGGGATTTGTATAAGATTGAGAAATTACTTAAGAATTTATGTAGAATTATTAAGGGGATTTAGAAGGTTCTATCTTAACCTAAAAAAATTGTGTAGCCTCAAAGGTAACATTTTTACTAGTGAATTGTGAAAATCACTTTGGCAAGGAAATGCCAATAAGAGAAGACGTAGCTTTGAGTTCAAGGACTAAACCTCTATACATCATGTGTTTGATTTTTTTACTCTTAACTTATCTTTGTCTCTATTTGATTACAATTTTTTAATTAAAGTCAATGTTGAGATTAACTTTTTTAAAGAACTATTCACCCCTTCTTGGGTCAATCCTTATCTTAAGCTTACATCTGTATTAACGTGTTACATATCCATTTTTTTCTTTACATGGTCTGTAATAACTATATGCTTGTTGTAAGTCCTACTTATATCATTCTTAGAAAATAATACAATAAAAGAGTTCACCATATATTTTCAATGGCCTTGCTATTGAATCAACAACTCTCAATAATTCTCAAGCCGGAGATAAAATATCTCAAGCTTAATGGTTGTGATGATACTTCATAGAATAATTCCTTTGACAGCTTTCATACGATCGATGCTAGGATTACTTTAATATCTGACAAGCATTTCTACTATAAATCTCAAGTTAAGTTTTATATTAACCTAACCATACATAAAACTACCAATACTAGGTGCATATGGAATATTTTTCATATGTTTTTTCTCCATACCATTTTGGGGACATTGGCTCAAATTGAATTTGTCCCTTTTACAATTTATGCCATAGTAAATGAATAGCTTGGCATCCTAATATTGATATAGATTCTTGAGATAAAATCTCTATGAATCTTTATGCTTATGACATATGAAACTTCACCTAAATCCTTCATGTCAAAGTTTTAAGAAATAAATAAAGAAATCTTTCATTTCATGTAACAATGCTAAAGCAATGCTTGCAAGAAGAATATCATTAACACATAAAGCTAAAATCTTGAGCTTATTCCCCTTAAACTTAAGGTGTATGTTTGTGTATGCCCTTGATCCAATTGGATCGGATTTGGGATAAACAGTCAATTAACTATATACATAGTACTATATTTATAGTAACAAAGGATTTCCTTCATGTTACTATTTATGTATGCAAACACTAATTTGATGAAGCCTTTGAAACATAATGGCCTTGCATAGATAGTAAACCATTACAATGATGAGATTTTTTGCATTAAAGCCATGCCTCTAAAAATATTTCTAGTCATCATATTGTCAAGTTAGAGCATTGATAATGCACAAAGACTAGCATATGCTAAGCCTCCATGCATTAGATGCATGCAACTCTTTGATCTCATAGAAGTTAAATTATATCGAACACTTAAGGATAGTATATGGGTCCTTGTTTTATGGAAAAAAGTTCATTGAACGTGGCCCATATGAGATCTCCATTTGGTTTTGGTCATTCAAGTGTCTATGGAATATGTTTTTATATACAGTCATGTCAATAGTCCTCAAACTTATGATACCAGGTGATCTCGTATAAGGAGCGTTATGTTTTGATCAATTACAAATGAGTCCATAATGGATGGATATAAAATAAAGGTGGTATTGGGCATGGCATGAACTAAATGGTAGATGGATGAGTGATCCAGAGAGGATTCACCACTCCAAGTGATGTTAAAGACTTATCTTGAATGATCTTAACTATGGTTAATTAGGTTAAAATCTTTGTCCATAGAATAACGCATTATGAGGAATCATTTTTCATAGATTCATGATCGTTAACCTTGAGTTGAAAGATCTAACATGGATTAAAGCGTAAGTAAACATTGTACTATGTTCATGCTTATTTTGGGATATATGGTGATAAGACCATACTAAACTAATTGGCTAGTTACTGAAAGGTTTCAATCAGGTCACATAGACTCTTCAATACTTAGGTGGTCATAATGGGTTGCTAGGTCCTATTCTTGATCTATGAACATGATTAATGAGAATAATTTTGTTCATTGCCAACACTTAGAAACATAATAGGTCACACATGATAGGATGATATTGTCAGATTAAAATTGGGATTTAATTAAGTTTGACTTAATTAAATAACAGATGATTAAATAGGGACTTAACTGAAAAAGTTCAATGAAGAATTAATTTAAGACAAAAAATTAAGATTTTTTGAAATCTAAGATTTTGTTATCTTTTTAAGACATAGTAGATAAGATTCTCTTATCTAGATAATGTCTAAATTGAGATATGCTATATCTAGATGGATTATGTCTAAATTAAGACATTACAAGGTGGACAATGTCCTAGCCGAAATTCCTTAGATAATCTTATCAAAATATTAATTCTTTAGATAATTAATATTAATAAGATTATTATTAAATTAAAATTATTTTAATTTAATTTATGAATTTTATTTAGATAAAAATTCATAAAAGGATATTTAATTAGCTAAAATAGATTTTAATTTATTTATCTTAATTTAATTATGTGATAATTAAATAAGATAAATTAAATTATTTATTTTATAAATAAAAGAGTTTAGCTAGTGAATTAAATCTCTTGAGAAACCTAATATAGCTAAACAATCTATGATGCACAAAGCTAGAATCATGTTTACGTACATAGTGCCTTAGCCAAATTCTATTAGGCCCATTTGTGTGCTAGGTTAAGCCACCATAGTAAAGAGAGTCAGAATCAAAATGAAGTTGCCTAAGATGAAAGAGTTTCACCTATATAATGAGTTTAATTTTGATTCAAACTATCTTAAAAAGTTTTTCTTAAATTCGACTAAAGGAAAAATGAAGAATGCCTAGCTTTTTGGTTCAATCGAAAAACACTTTTGAAGTGATTTTATTTTTGAGAAAAATTGTTCTTTCAAGTTCTCCCAATAGCCACCACCTTAAGAAAAAGAAAATTCCCCATTGTCCCCGCCCATTCTTCCGATGTTTGATAGAAAACATTATGCCATTATTGTTGTCAATTTTAGTGAAGGAAGAAACAGATCACTGTCATCTTTTGGTTAAGACATGGCTCGAATATGAATCTTGACTAGCCGGACTTAAAAGGTGGGTATACCCTTCATTCCTATATATATATATATATCATATTTTCTAGTAGACATATTTTTTTTTATTTTTGAGGATCAAGATGTCGAGATAAATCCTTCACTCAACTTAACCCTAAATAGTACCTATATAACAACCATTTATTTTTCTTGGAGTTACCACTAATCTATCTTCATTAGATGAGATTAGTCACCTATCAAAATTCATATTTTGAGAGTTACGAAACCTTAAAAAACCAACTCTGAGGTCTATATTCAAACCAAAGATCATATGAAAAAGTCCAAGAGTTTGTTACAATCACGAGTAAGGATTAATCCTTCTTATGACCCCCGGTAATTGGTACCTTATTAACATGCGTTAAATTAAATTTGATTTTTATTCGATCTAAATATCTCGTATTTAATTATAATACTTATTTTTCAAAATAAAATTTTATGAAACAAATTCACTATTCTGCTTGAAAATGTCAAGTTTTTAATGTTTTTGAAAATTGAAATATCTCTCATACCCCACAAGAGGAAAGAGGAACATTAAAGGTTTTATCACTATCTTCTATACCCCACTAAAGAGCCGAAGGAATACAAAAAGTTTTAAAAATCAAAATTTATTTTATACCCTACTAAAAAGCCATAGGAATACAAAAGATTTTATTTTTCCTAGTGATCACCTAGGATTTCGCTGTAAGTCAAATTACAAAAATACATTTAAGATACACCCTCAACATTCAAGTATCCCAATACCTTAAAGGACTCAATAACATTATAAAAAGATGAACCTATGCATATTATACACATTTGACATAAAAGTATCATGATCATAAAGGACTAGATTCTAAGATAAATTATCCTAGTACCATGAAGGAGTCAAAGTGGTATGAAATGATAATTTTACTCGAAATGGGTAACTTGGACACAAAAAAAAATGACCTAAAATGCAAAATTGCTAATAAATCCTTAAAATTTTCAAAATTGCATTTCGTACCCCATTGGAGAGCTGAGAGAATACGAAGGGTTTTCATATTTTTTTACACCCCACTGGAGGACTAGAGGAATGCTAGAACTATTCCTAAAATGTCAAAAATATCCCACCATAAAATTCAAGGTTTTACTAAATGGTCCCCAAACGTTTCTAACTTTACAAAATATTCCCTACGTGAAATAAAATACAAAATTAAATATCAATTACCTTAAAATTAACAAAAAAAACTTACCAAAAATCATAAATGCATTCGGCCAAATACTTATGGCCCTAGAAAATTTTTTAATTTTTAAAACGAGCCCTTATAATTTTTCAAATTACAAAAGTATCCAAAAAGGTTAGAAATATATGAAACACATTCAAACAAGTTAAAATGCCAGAAAAACACTCTTAAAGGTCTCAACATGGATTTGGCCAAGCTTGAATGAGCATAGAAAATTTTTTGCACTTTTTGTAATTTAGTCCCTATATGATTTAAAATCATAAATAAACACCAAACATATCATAAAAATTATGGAAATGATACCAAAAGTCACAAAAACCATTTGGCTAAGTACTTATGGCCTTGAAACAATTTTTTAGTTTTTGCAAAAAAGCCCTAAACTTTCTAAAATTGCAAAAAGGCACCTAAAAGGTTACAAATGCATGAATTATGTTTGAACATGCTAAAAGTATACAAAACACATAGTTAAGGGTATATGAAGCTGTTGGCCAAGCATGGAAGCCCTAGAAATAATTTTTTATTTTTATAATTTAGTCCTTATATTTCCAATAATTAAAAAATGACACCAAAATCATAAAAAATTCACCAAATCACACTTGTACACACACAATCAAGCTTGGAATTGCCTACCCAAAGCTTTAAAAAAATTGAGAAAATTATTTTTAGTCCCCATAACTTTCAAAAATCACAAAATAACATAAATCATCATAAAAACAACAAATAAAATTAAATCAAGGCCACTATGAATTTTGGCGAGCACAACTTTTGGCCAACACCAAAACTATATATCCATCAAAATTTTCCAAGACAACAACCATAAATCCTGATTTTACCAAGCTCAAATCAACATCATCAAGTGAAAAATAATGAAAAATAACATATAAACACGTTTTATCAACATATTGACATGAAAATTCCAAGAAAAATTGAATCAACATGAACATATATATATGAAAAAAATCAATATCATATCAAGAAGAACATATTTCATGAAAAAAAAGCTATTGTTATGAAAATTAAATGTATTGATTAAATAAAAAAATTTGTTCATAGCCATCTTGCTTCGCCTTTCAACATGGATCAAATCCATGAGCTCAAGTATGATTTTGGCTCACTAAAAGGAAGAAAATTGAATGAAATGAACAAAAACTAAGAATTTTCTAACTTAAAAGTATGGAAAACCTAATTCTTTTTCTTAAGTTTCTTAGCTAATTTTTGCTTGGAAAAACATTAGGTTCAACGTGAAGTATCCGTCCACTATTTATAGGGGAAAGGATTCAGCCAAAGTAGGATGAAACCCCCTTGGCTGAAAGTTTTCTTTTTTTAATTATTTTATTTTTTGTTTTATTACATAATAAATATATTTATTGTTTAATTAATATTTTTGTCTTATTGTTATTAATTATTAAACGTTAGTAAAAAATCTGAAATGGTGAGACGTTATGGGCTAATGCTAGGTTTCATGATGATTTTGATGACATTAACTCTTACCAATAAAATTCAATCCCAATTAAATTAATTTTTGAATAATTAAACTATCAAATTATGAAATTAAATCAAAATTAAAATTAATATACAAAATTTCAAAAATGCAGGAAAAATAAAATTTTCATTGCAAATTTTATGAAAAAATAAAGTGTGCAAAGATAAAATTGTAAGAAATTGAAAGTTATAAACTCAAAAGAAATAAAATTCAACATAATAAATTAAATACAAATTTAATCACATGGAAGGCCCAATTGAATATTCATTTGAAAATTTTTGGCCCAAAAGAATTAAAATAATTTTTTGGAGAGAGAAAGGATTAAATAACAATTCTAATCTCACAAAAATTATAAGCAAAAACCCTTTCAGATGAAATCATGTTTAATAAAAATGAATCAAAATTTTAAAAATTTATATCCAAAATATTTTATTGAAATATGTGAAAAATTTTACAAATTTAAATTTTGAAAAGTTTTACAAAAAAATCATAGATAAAAAATGTTTGTATTTTGGAGATGAGAAAATTCCAAAAAATACGCTTAAATTTTTACAAAAATAAGCTGAATTCAATGTACTACTCAAAATATTAATTTATAAAACAATAAAGATAAAAATCTAAAATTCAAAATAAATTTTATTGGAAAAATTCAACAAATAAATTTGTCAACTTGACACCTCATAATATAAAATGCCAATACAAATTCTTTTAATATATTTGATTTTTTAGAGCAAGTATCGGTATAAATACTATGAGTATCGGCAAAAATATACAACTGCAAAATTGTTAGCTTGTCAATTTTTATGAAAAAATATAAAAAATTTCTAAAAATAGGAATTTTGTTTGTAATATTATTTACAAAAATGGATTTTGAAATTTCAAAACAGTAAAGTTAAAAACTAATTTTTTGATGCTAATGCTACATAAGTATTGATAAAAATATACAACATTTAACTCTCAATATTTCACGAAAAAGCCTCAAAATATTCCTAAAAATAAAAAATTTGACTATGATATCTTTTGTAGAAATAAATTTCAAATTGACAAGATAATATTTAAAAACTATTTTATCTTGAATATTTATCATTTTTATCTGAGATTGAACTTTTTCAATTTTCAAAACTGCATTTTTTCATCACGTACAGATGTGGCCATTTAGGTATGACCAAATTGGTCTTGAAAATGCCTAGCCTGCCTGAAAGAAGTCGACCTTTACCGAGCCAGGCACTAAATTCTCAGTCATGGGTATTTAGGACTATCAGAATAGAGGCCTAAATGAAATTAGGTGTTTGTACACTAAAAAACTGTTGATCCTTGAAAAGGCTCCCATTAACATTCATGCGGGTTACTGTTAGAGGCAAGACAAGTGTGTTGCTCATGACCTTGTAGATCCGATCAAACACCACAGAAGCCTCTTTCTTTAGGAATACTTTGGATTAGATTTGACTCCAGATTATAGGATTTAAGGGTTTGGCAAGCTTCTTATCAAATGTTTAATTAAATTTGATTAAATCCATTTTAATTTACTACACATTAGTCGCCCTCCTAAAAATCTGTAAGAAAGCCTAGCTACTTTTGTGTTTAATATTTTCGCTACTTATTTAATATTGTTTTGCAAAATCTTTAAATGCTATTATTGAAGGTTGGACTTCATTAGGAATATGGATTCCTCTCAATATATACAATGATCAATAACATTTCCAATGAAACCAAATAATGTCACAATATTGTGAAATTTTATATACCATAAACGGGATACATATTTTAGTCTATATATTGATTTCTTTAATTTGCAAACCAAATTACTATTATCAAAGAAACTATCAAGTTGAATCATGTATACCTATTCTTAATATCCATATTTCAGGAAGTTGTTTTCACCATCATTTAATATAACTCTAAATCAAAATGATCTAGAAAAGCTGTGATAATTCTAAACAAATCTTTCTTAAAAATTGGAAATAAAGTTTCATGGTAGCAAATACCTTTCTTTTAAGTGAAACTTTAGGACATAAGTCTAACTTTATATTGTTCAATTTACTAGAGGTTTCTTTTCTGGTTTTATAAACCTATTTACACCTAAAGGTGCAAGCCTCTGTTGGTAATAAGCTAGTTCCCAAACTTGATCACTTGCCATCGATTCTTTCTCGTCAACCATAGCTTTATGCCAAAATGTGAAATTTTTACTATCCATGACTTGTGAAAATGTTATGGAATTTGCCTTAAGTCCAACATCAAAATCAAACTATTATTAAGTATACAACAAAATCGTTAAAAATTATCAATTTCCTTACCTCGCTAGATCGCATTATTTCTATTGTGTAATGTACATTTTATACATTTTCTATCATTATCTATGAGATTTTTGTTCTTTCATAAAGGTTGTTCTTGATTTGATTGTACTCTAGTTGATTCTATAGGTTTGTTTTGAAAAATAATTAAGTCCCTAAAAAGAGATCAATCTAAATAAATTTCTTCCTTGATATCAACTTTATGAGAAAAGTCACTCCCATTGGACTTATGATTCACAAGAAACTCAGTATTTCTTGCTTCAGTAATTCTAGATGAATGTTGGATACATTTAAAACCTATATCTTTTTAACTCAATTGTATAGCCTATAATTGCTAACTGTTCTTGGATCTAATTTCTTTATGTTTGGGTTATAAGCCTTTCACTTTAATTGGATAACCCTAAGTTCATAAATGTTTTAAGCTAGATTTTAACTTTAATTCAACAAAAGATTTAGAAACTAATTTAGTTAGAACTTTAGCTAAGACATAAATAGTAGTTCAATGTATCACTTTATAAACTTAAGAGACGATATATGATCTATCAAAATTGCAACACTTTCTTTAGCTTTCTTATGGACTTGTTAGTTTGCGTGTTCCTTAATGCAACTAACGTAAGTGTCAAACTTAAGAGTTTCAAGAGTTTTAAGAACTCCATCTTTTATCAATTTCCTAAATTTTTATATGAAGATATGATACATTTTTTATACCATAACTTGGTGGAGTTACAGCACATGTTTTACAATTAGAAATCATATGAATAATTAATTAACTATTCTCATAATTAAGATCTAATTCAATAGTGACAAAACCAATAGAAATATTTTCTTTTGAAATTTCAACAATAGAATTTTAAAATTAAATTTAAAACTTATTTCTTTTTAATTTAGGAATGAAATAGAGTTTTTTAAAAATAGAAGAGAAAGTTTCTCAGGGTTTAAAATAAATATCAATTTTGAAAATGATCCTTTAAGTTCTTGTCGATTTTTAGAGTAGATGCTTCACCCACTTTCTTTCATTTTCTTTAGCTTTATGAAACTTTGCATGGTAGTAGATATGCAATTGATTAATCCCAAGTCTAACCACCATGTATTATGAGAAATATTTACAAAGAGATTCATTACATACATAAAATGTGTTTGCTTTTATTTTTGAGCAATTTTTTATCCTCTAGGTAATCTTTTTTTTTATGTCTAAGTTTCTTGCAAAAAAAGCTTTTTAAAGCTCAATTAAAAGATGAACCAAGAAGGGTTGAATTAATTTTTTTAAAATTTCAATCACAATTTGAACTTTAATTAAAAATTGAGAATACATAAAAATGAAATTGAGTTAAGAGATAAAAAATCAAATACATGATATATAGAGATTCAATCCTCAAACTCAAAGCCTAGATTCTTTTTTCTTGGCACTTCCTTGCCAAGATGATTTCCACACTTCACTAGTGAAAAGTTACCTTTAAGGCTAAGGTATAACCTTATAATCTTTATCTTTTGAGGCTTAGATAGAATCTTTTAATCCTCTTCAAAACTTTACCTAAATTTTATGTAATTCTCTCAGTCTCACACAAATGCCTTTGTGGTATGAGAATAGTGTTTGCAAACTAATTAAATAGTCTAATAGACAAGTGTTTGCAAAGTTTAAGCTCAAAGAGAAGAGATATAAGTAAAATGATAAATACAATGTGTACAAAAGAAATAAAAATATACACATCAAGAATTCTTGCTTTGCTGTTGAATTTCTTGATATCTTTTGTATCTCTTGATGTTTGAAGTGTTGTAAACCTCTATTTATAGCTTGGGTATGAATTATGGACATTGGGCATTAATTTGGTTGGTGAGAGTCATTGTTTGCTTCATAAATATGTCTTTTTGTTTAGTCTAGCACATATATATCAATGCATTAGAATGGGTATCAATACATTCACTTAAAATTTTTTAAAATATTACCTTGAGGAGGCAAAGTATCAATACATTTAAAGAGTGTATCGATATAATTTTAAAAGGTATCGATATGTTCTCAATTGTATTGATACATTTAGAGATCTCGAAGATTTTTAGCTACTGTTAAAGGCATGTATTGATACATGCAGTAGCGTTATCGATACATTGCTTTGAAAAGTTTTAAAAAGTGTTTTCTTTGGCTTTCAAAAAGCTTTTAACTTATCTAAAAATATTTTAACCATAAGTATGCATTTAAAACACATTTTTCACAAAATAAAAGAGTTAAAAATAATTTAGTTTTTCAAAATATTTTCAAATTAATTCAAAAAAAAATACTTAGTTAAAAATATTTGATCATAGACTAACTAAGCTTATGTTATTGTTATATCAAAATCGAGATTAATTTTCAATGCGAATAAAGCTAACAGAAGCATATGACATAATTTTGCTTTATGGGTGCTTGTTTTTTTTCTTAACCTTCAAAACATCGTTGCCCTACTTATCACTCCTAACCTTTATTACAAGTCAAACTATATTCAATTTCTCATCCTTTAACCTCTCTTCCTTGTGAACACACACAATTAAGGATATACTTGATTTTTTAAAGATCTTTCTAATATCCATGTTAGAATACGTGATGGGCACAAGTATGGAATATGAACATTAAAAAAAAAACAAAAGTCTAAATTAACGAGTTATTTATCATCCCAATTTTTATATATAGTTTTTAACTGAAGATGGTTTTCATTTTTTTTCTCAATTTAGTAATGCATTCATTTAATACGAGACTTCTTATTCAACTCATCTTTCTCATATGGGTGTTAATCTTTATTAAGATTTTTTATTAATTTCATTTTGATGTGGTTACATTGTCTTGTTATCATACTTTGTAAATGTGTCAATATGAATTTTATCAAAGGAAACCTCAAAATAACAATCACAAAATTTGACCATTTGCATTTGAAATCTAACGGAAAAACACTAGAAGAGAAAACAAAATGGTCACAAAAATTCCCTATGAAATTATAGCTTCATAGTAAAAAATTCCCACATTTTTAACATAATTTAAATTTTAAAACAAGCAATAATATATATATATATATATATAATGCCATTCTGAATTGTAAAACCAGAAAACCAAGGGATGATAGTACAAAAATAAATAAATAAATAAAAATTTGATTTGACTTCAAATCGATTCTTTGATTTATTATTAAATTAATTAATTCCATAGTAATGAAATAATAATCAAATAAGCTCTCACACTTCAATTAAAAATATAAATTATATCTAAATCTTTTATTTCATAAAATTAAAACTCTTGACATTTATTTTATTGTAAATAGAGTTTTTATGTTATGAAATATTTTATATTGCAAAATAATTTTCTTTGTTATATGATGTAATTTATAAAAAAAAAATTTATTTGGATATATTTAGATGAGCAGATGATAAAATATACATTTGAAAAAAAATTAACAAATAATTGTAGCAATTGAATTTTATTCACTATTTTTCAAGATTTAATGGATAGAATTACAATGAAATGGAAATTCATAACTTCAAATTCATGCAATAAGAAATCAATGAATTAAGTTCAATATTTTTATGTGAAATTTGAAGATTTAATAATAATAATAATAATAATAATAATAATAATAATAATTCAAGCAACCATTTTATAAAATGAAAAATTGCTTATCAAAAATAAATTTAAATGTTTACTTTGAAAAGGAATTTTTTTTTTTAAAAAAAAAGGTTCATAATCTAGGGATAATAGAAGAGTTGTAGATATTAAAATTCGAATAAAAAACTTGTTGAATACTTTGTCATGAACCAATTAACTTAAATTTCGAATTTGAAGTGAAACTTCTTTAGCATTACCATAGAAGTATCCATAGAGCTATGCATAGGTGTGCTATGTACATGCATGTGGTTTCCTTCATTACAGGTAAAAGTTTACAAATAGTATTTGAAAGAAGCATTTTAGTCAATGTCCTATTAAATTTAATATTTTAATTTTCATACTTTTGAAACTATATCAAATAAAAAAAATAGTTAACGGTGTTAACAAACCGATTGAATGCATATGATATGAAATTTTAAATTTTATATAAAAAAAATAACCCAAACTTGACCTCAAACTCAAACTTTTTTTGTATAAAGTTTAAAATTTTACATTACATGATACATAAGTATTTTATCAATATTTAAATAATTTTTTAATACTGTTAATTAATTTTTTTTATTTTCCATAATTTCAAAAATACAAGAATCAATATACTAAATTTAATAGTACTAGGACTACAATATTTCATTCACTATAATATGGGGAATCTTAGTAGACTTTTAACCTTCTTAACCGCATTTGTGTACTGAACAAAATTAATTCTTTGTTTGGCCAACAAAAAGAATTCTTAATTTTTTTCCTCTTTTTAAAGTTCCTTTTATTATTATTATTTTTTAAAGTTGGCGCACAAAAGAGCATCACCTCTCCCTATTTCGAAGACAACTAATTAAATGGTTTAGAAGGCTAATAATAATAATAATAATATATTATCTTTCAAATTCTTTCATATCTTCTCATATTATATATTAGTTTTGTTGTCAATTTGTGATTAACTTTGTTCCATTTTCTTTGGGCCTAGAATTATAAGAGAGAAACTAACTGGCCATCTCTTTGGGTCCTCAAAAGTAAGACTGTGCAAGGTCAGTTTAAAATGGCTTTGATCGAATTAACCAAAGGTATTTGGTTAGAATGTTTGACTAAGTCAATTTGAAGGTTATATTTGGTTTTAGGTCTCGATTTAATTATTAATTAATAAAATCATTAATCGAATCAATTGAATTAATTAATTTTTTTAATCTTTAATATATTTATATATATTTAAATATAGTAATACCCAAACCCAACATCTAAGCCACTAGCCCAATGAAACTTGACCCACGAACCAACTACCCATACCCAATTTCGAAGAACCAATTAAACTTAACAAAATCAAGGAAAAAATAAAACAGAAACCCTAAGTTGGCAGCTGCATTGCTCGATAATTTCCCTCTGCCTCCAAAGTCCAAACCTTAAGCTGCTGCAGCTTGATGATACCATTGCTCCACGTCTACCTCCAGCTCCGTGACCATACTCAAATAAAAACCCTAAGTTGCTGCTCTCCTCCATCAGCGATTGCCTCTACCTCTGCTGCTTCGGCAGCCTCCTCCCTCTCCAACCTCATATCCGCTTGCATCGATGTTAGACTGTGTGAAGTGTGAATTAAACACCAATTCGAAAAGTTAAGCTGAAACATTAATTGATGAAAGGTTTCCAATTTTATAATTTATGGCTTTACTTGAAGGGGTTTGATGCATATCCCTGGGTGGGAGAACTAATTGTTTAAAGTTAAGCTGAAACATTAATTTTGACAGTTGGGACAGTATGAGCAATGGATACCTTTAAAAATCCTTGAATTAAATATTGGTATATTTGTAAGAAAAGTTGGCTGCTACTAAACCCATCTTAATCGAATTAACTGATCAAATCGACTAACATTAAATCAGTTTAGTTATATTATTATCGTTAAATTTGATTGGTTCAATCGGTTCTCATAATAAAATTAATTAATTTTATTTTTATTTTTTTAATCAAATCAAATAAATTAATCAAATCAACTAATTGCATAGTCCTATTCAAATAGTGAGATTAGCGACCCGCACTGCAAGCTCAGCTCAATTTAATTCAAATTTTTTAATAAAAAATTAATTTGAGCTTAACCCTACTTATAAGTGAAAGTTTTTTTATTTAAAATTTGAATACATTTAAAACATTAATATAACATATTTTTAATATTTTAATGATAAATATAAATTAAAAGGTTTAAATGGATTAGGTAAAAAAGTTTTAACCGGATCTTAAATCAATCTCTAAGGATGTTAATTGATTTCAAATACTTTTTAAAATTAATACATTGACCAATTTTTTTTGAATAATTGAAGTTTATTATATTGACTATCAACTAAAAGTAAGTATACATAATAGAAAGCATGTAGTTACATTAGTATTAGATTAAATTAGTTTTACATATTTTTATTTTTTATATAATTTATATTTATTTAATCTGACTATTAATTTCATGCTTTATTAGCATAGATTATGCACATCGAATCTCAAATAAATTCAAAAATTTTAACTCTTTATTTGATATAAAATATTTCAATCGCTAAATATATATTAAAAATGATAAAATTTTCAATGAATATGATAAAAATTTTTAAAATTCAAAATTTTACGTACACGATGAATATAATTATATTATTAAATTTAATGATTGATGTGTTAAAATATTAATCATATATAAACTATAAAATTTTGTAAAATTAAATTTTATACTAATACAAATAAATTTCAAATATATATATATATATGTATGTATGTTTGACCCATAAAGAAGTTTTCAAACATCTGAAGCAAGCGAGTCCATGGGCAACGGCAATTGGTCCTTGGCTCTGACAAGAAAAGTGTGAAAAGAAAAATGTTTAAGTAACAGGCAACTACAGCTGCCCAGTCGAATATAAATATGAACGTGAATCTTGGAATAAACCATTATTCAAAGAAATATTATTGCTTACTTGTATTATTTATATTGTTTGAATTTGAAACCCACATTACATTTTTAATCCAAAAGAAAAGGGCATATAATTGAGTTGTGCTGGATGCAATCATTTCTAGTGTGTTTTGGGTTTTCTCATGTCAAACTTCAGAAAAGGAGATCCAAGAAGAAACAATATAGGTCACCGACACCATTAGCTCATAGCACCAGATAAACTTAGTATTTGACATCACACATAATTATTTCGTATAACTAAGATAAAAATAATCTACAAGTAAAACTTATTGAGTGACAATTATCTTATAAAATATATTTAAAAAAAATGAATAAACAGAATATATGTCACCTAATGAATTCAGTTTGTAAAGTTTTTTTTGTCATCGATGTATGAGATAATTATCTTTGAGATCACTAATTAATGACTATGATAAGTTTTGTTTCTCTTGTTTTAAAATTTGTTTAAACTTTCAATCTACCCTTATTTCATTATTTAAAAGAAATATGTATAGACCCGACCAGGCTGACACCTCAAAAATCTAGAGCTCAACTTGATCAAATTCAAATAAACTTGATATTATTAAAAAAAAAAAGTTTTAAAATCTTTTATATTAATATTGTAATATTTTAAGTACACTTTAAAAGTAAATAATATATCTCAACTTGGACCAAATTCGAATTTAAAGAACCTTATCTCGGACTTGTTATGCAATATGATCAATTAAGAAGCCTACGATTAATTAGACTTTTTCACGAGTTAGGTCATGGTTCGAAATTTTTGCATAATCTTTTTCAAGCCTGACCTGAAAACTTATTGCTATTCATTATATTATTAAAATATCATTTTATATTATTACTCATATATTTTTATAATTAAATTTAAATAAAAATTATTATCTTTATTATTAATTAATAATTTGAATAAAATCTTAAATACTTACATTTTGTTTTCCTCCTCAACAATAATCTTTTGCGGTTTCATTATAAAGTGGTAAAATTTTTCTTTATTTAAGGATCATGTTTAATCTTATAAACTAAATTTAAATTCTAATTAATTATTGAGTTGTCAAATATTCATATTCTCTTCTAAAATATATAAAGAAAACATAATACTGAAGAAAAAAAATGCACAATCCATTGCTTGAGAATCATACTTGGGGTGTATATTATTTCATTAATTTGGCAGTCACTATCAAATTGATTCATTGGCGAAAGCTAACAAGTGAACTCCCAAGATTCCATGAACCAGACACCCCATCCCCCAACTAACTTGTACAAGAATCTTTTTTTGGCTATATTCATTCATACTTTATATATATTATGCTCAAGAATTTATTTTATTTTTTTAACTTGAAATTAATTTAAATTATTATTTAATTTTATATAAATATTTATCATAAAATTAATATTGTAATATTATATACATATATATATATATATGTATGTATATAGGATTTGTTGTTGGCAGCTGCAGGCGCAAGAATTGACCATCCAACGCCTTTTCGAAAGAAAATAATTTTGAGTTCATTAAATTAAACAGCATATGATAACGACGCAACAATTGTCATTAATAAGTAAAAGAAAATCAACAGAAACATGAATTTTGATGTGATCATCGTCCAAGAAATGAGAGATATAATTTGGCGTAATCCAAAAGATAAATATTTAGTAATTAAGGAAAAAGGGTAGTGGAAAAATTAAAAAAAGAATAAAATTAATGTCAGCATTAAAATTTTTGCCAAATAATAAAACGATTTCTTAACAATATTATAATTATTTTTTTTTTCCTTTTTCTTTTATTGATTTGAAAGTTTGAGGAGGATGAAATTTGACTGTGAACCTTCTGATTTAAATAGAAGGATTAACACTTAATGCGATTTAAGTATAATTTTCTCTCCGATCTTACAAGTACACTTGTCGGTTTTGGTGTTAGGCTAAATCCAATCGATTAACATTCAAGCAGTGGGAAACGAAATCAAACAATAAACATTACCACAAGAGATGATTCGTCATTCAACTTGCACTCAAATATTCTAGATATTTGAAAAAATTTTATTAATTTTAGATCATCATAATCATATCAACGATGCACTCAAATATTCTAGCTCATAATTTAAAATCTCAACAAATATCGTAACTAAATAGGGTATTTGATGAATAGGTCTTCAATTATTTGATTTTTTTTTGTTTATTTTCGTTTATTAAGTTAAATAAATAATATGAATAAGGTTTTGAGACTCATTGTTAAACGATCCAAATAGGAACATAATATATTTGATTCATTTATGTTAATGAACGAGCTGATTTAAGAATAGTTTAAAATTCGTTTAATAAAGCTAGTTTAAAACTAATTTATTGTTCCATTATAATATAAATAATAATATTATTAGTTTTGTTTATTCATTTATAATAAATTAATAATATTTATACTTAATTATTTTATATTTAAAACTAATAAACATATTTATTTGTTTATTTATTAAAATTTGTTTATTTATTGTTCATGAATATATTTTTAATTGTCTAAGAATATGTTCGATTAAATATCTATAAATATATTCATTTAGTATTTGTGAACAAGTTTATTTAATTTAAAAAAAGATTATAAACACACCTAATTTTAATGAACAAAAACTAACATACATTTAAAATTCTCATCAAACACAAACAGACTCAAAAATAAACAAACGCGAATAAAAATATATTCATTCAAGCTCAATTCATTTACAGTCTTAATCTCAAACTCACTTACCAAACCAAATTAATTCAGACCCAAATAAATTTATAAGCACTCTCTTCATGCCCCTAACAATCAAACAATCACGTCCATAGACACTTTCCCTTACCCCCATCGGGTGCCTACACACCTAACCCCATCGTAAAATCTTTAAAGTTATAACACTGCTCCTCATATCTGTTTGTGATTATGCATCATCCTATTGAAATTCCTTTTTTATTTATAACTTTATTTAACTTGCTCGAATAATTTTTTTATTATACTAAAGCTTAATTTAGTTGATTTATGTAAAAACTTTTAAAAAGTGGTATTTAGCATCCCAACATAACTTAGTTCGGTTAATTTAATGTTTGAATCTTAACACTTATAAATTAACTAGAAAAAAGATAAATGTTTTAATTTGGTTTCCTCAAAATATGTCAATATATTATTCATGTAAGGTATAGAAAATTAAAGGAAAAATATCGAACTTAAGTAGAATTGAATAGTGGTAGTGGTTGTTGGTTATATTAGGCAATATATCTTGATTGAAGAGGGCCATAGTTAGTTAAAGCTTTGAAATAGAAGCAACAAAAACAAAATTATTAACCCTACTTAAAAAATGACTTTGGAAAAAGTATCCCTTAATCTTAGCTAACTCATGATATAATAGTAAACAAAATGGAGAACCAAATTCCCCATCTCCTCCAGCTCACATTCTTTCATACTACGCCAAAACATTCCCTCCAACCAAACACCTTTTCCCCACTCACCTCTCTGTAACTACAATCTCCCACATAATATATATATATATATATATTGTTTTATCCTTATTATTTCTCACCTTTTTCTTTCTTCTACGCCAACTGTTTCCCATGCTTTATTTAAGAGCATTAACGGTTTTGTAAGGTTCCCTGTCGGAGAGCAAATTTTCAAGTGTTCATATAATGGAGAAAGTAACATCTCCATCTTCCAATCAAAATACCATCTCCGCTGCCACCGCCGCAGTGGGAAACCAAAGCTTTGTATCACCACCGCCATCTCCGCTTCAAACCCACCACCAATATAATTATCATCAAGATTTAACTAAAGACTTCTCTTCGATGTACAACTTCATTTTCTCACCAAAATCTACTCTCCCTCATTCCCTTTCCATCACGCCTTCCTCTTGCTCTTCCTCGGATGACCTCCACATTAATCTTAAGCTCACATCCGACGCCATAGCCACCGAGCACCGCCTCAACCAGGCTCGTCTAGTTCTCGAGAATCAACAACTCTGTGACCACTTCGACCTTTGCTTTTCTCGCCTCCAAGTTCTTATTGGAGAGCTTGAAACGCTGCGTAGAGAGAATAGCGATCTTCGGGTAGCTAACACTGAGTTGATCAAGCTCTTGAGCCTCTCGTCTCAAGCTGCCATGAATAACAGAAACCTCCAACTTGAAGAATTGCAGGATTTGAACGTGAAAAGATGTGAGAAGAGGAATAACAAGACGCAGAAGAATTCGGTGCCGAAGGGTGTTTCACTCAGGTCAAGTAGTTATCTTAAGGTCAACCAACAGCGGGATTCAAGCAATCCGTCGGTGAGTTACTCTTTTGTTTTTAATTTTTATCTCAGGAAGAGAAATTATTATTTACATATAAATCCAATTACGTTGGCGCGTAATTAAGTGAGATTTATATATTTTTATAATTTTTTATAAATAATATTTTAATATGAATTGTATTTATACGTAAAGTTTTAAATTAATATAATATTTTAATTATATCGATTGAGAATAATATATATTTAAATTTTAAATTTTTATATTGAATAAATAATTAAACATATTTAATTTATTTAATATTCGATGTTATGATCTATATAAATATATTATAAAATAAAATAATTAAATTAAATAAATATAAAATATGTAAAAGTTATAAAAATACGTAAAACTATGGAATGCACAATTATAGGAGCGGAGCTACCTTGCTCCTAGAGGCCATAGCACAACAAATTTTGAAAATCTTTTTATTATACATGTTTATGTGTTTATCTATTAAATATAATTAAATTGATATTTCACAATAAATTTATATTAATTTAATTTTTTTTAATTTGTGTCCATAACTTAATTTTATATATTAAAATCTGTAGATAAATAAAATTATTAGTCTTTGAGCCCTTAAAAAAATTTAAATTTTTTAATGGTACATCAAATAAATATATTATACATTTATTTTTCTTTGTTAGTTAAATTTAACATATTAATTTTTAAAAAAGTTTTAGATTTTTTTATTGTTATATTTAGGCCCAAAGTAGTTAGTGCCGTATCAATAGAGGTATTGTTTTTATTCTACTATTGGTACTTAGCGGTTTAAGTTGTTTTGATATATCATTTTGAGTTTATTCATAATATTTTTTTCATATATAAATTTATAGCTCATATTCAAATTACTTAATAAAATATAAATTACAGACACATGCATATTTACCTCCATTACATGCATATAAATATGTTTATATGCAAATGTAAATTTAAAAATTTTAAATATTTAATATTTAATATTTAATATTTAAAATTTTAGATTAGATAAATAAAGTGCAAAGGTATTTTTAAAATATAATAAATTATTATTAATTAGGATTAATAGCTTAATTCAATGAATATATTTTATTCTTAAATGTAATTATGATAAAAATAAAAATGATCAAGATAAAAAAATTCAAAATTAATTTAAAATTAAAATTAAAAAAATTTAAAAATAAAAAGTTAAAATCTTATAACAAAGATTGGTATAACTGGTATAATCAGTAAGGGCTAATATAAAAATTAAAATGATACGTCACTGTTAAGTTTCACTTTGCTTCAAAACTGATATATATATATATATATATATACACATATATATATACTGATATAGTCAAATACCAATATTGTACCTGCTACACTGTTGACCCCAGCCAAAATTTTTGGCTAGCTTCGCCCTACGAAGTTATGTTTGTGCAAAACTGAGACGAGAATTTTACTATAATATTTTCAAAAGTATTTTTTAATTTTGTTTTAGAGATTTTAAACTGCTGTGATATGCTTTTTATTATTGTTATTATTTTAAATTTCATATTGACAAATATCAGATTATGTAAATATTTTTTATTCCTCTAGATATGAAGTTGTAGGGGCAAGATTGGGAATTTAAAATGCTCGGGGTGCAACTAGCAATTATATATAGGGACAATTAAAGTACTTGGTTTTAATTCCTTAAACTAAGTGCAAGATGCAAGAGGACAGAATTGCTTACCATTTTGAGATATGTATGATATTCTACACTTTCTATTTGCATTAATAAATTGTTAATTGGCACCGAAAAGATATAAAAAAATATATTTTTAAAATATTATTATTATCATTATTATCATCATCATCTACCAAAAGTTATTTACGTACATATGGACAGTTTAAAAACTTTATAATAATTGCAGCATATTTATTCAAAACATTGTATTGAATTACATTTAAGCATTTTCTTTGAATGTAGAGTTGGACAATAAAGCCTTTGTAGTTTGTCCCACTTCGGTTTAGCTCGAATCATACAAGTGAAATTAGATTTGAATAGAGATTTTATTTATATTTGTAATACATCCTTCAACCAGTTCACATATATACTGAATTTTAATATATATATATATATATATATATAAAAATTATTAACATAAAAATATTTTAAAATTTGTAATAATAAATTTAAATTCAATAAAAATAAATTTTATACATTTTTTAAAGTATAATATTTTATGTGTTTTTAAGTACCATAAGAGTCTATACTATGAAGAACTAAAAGTTAAAAGAAGTGTCTTAATTAAGGTCTTTCTCTTTCCAATAGTGGTATTTATATATAGATATAGATATAGATATAGATATAGATAATTGAAAATTTCAGTTCATGTCAAAAAGATGTTTTGGCTGTGGAAATATTTTGCAACTTTAAGCCTTTAACTATTTCCCCAGTAAGACAAGTTTTTAAAAGCTTAAAGAGCATAGATATAAACTATATACATATATATATATATATAATATTTCATTAATTTGATTTTCCCTTTAACAATTTCAATTATGCTTTCTTGAAAAATATTTGCGTGATTTTAGAAGGAAATTAAATCGTAACATTTTCAAATATAGATGCAGCCGGGAGTATACGAAGCAAGAAGAGAAGAGAAGGCAGTTGAATTGGAGGTTTACAGTCAAGGAATGGTTAAGACCGAGCTGTGCAACAAATGGCAAGAGACAGGCAGATGCCCCTACGGCCACCATTGCCAATTTGCCCATGGCATCACCGAGCTACGTCCCGTTATTAGGCACCCAAGGTACAAGACCGAGGCTTGTCGGATGGTCCTTGCCGGGGAGACCTGTCCGTATGGTCATAGATGCCACTTCCGTCACTCTCTTACAGAGCAAGAGCGACTCTTAATTTCGCGTTAAATCAAGTTATTCGGCAAAAACAACTGTAAATATCTTGACGCAAATAAAATCAGAAATGTCACAGCATGAAAATAATAGTCTCCAAAGTCATAATTATAATACAAAAATTTTTACTAATAAATGGGGCTACATATCGAATTTATGTGTGAATGATACTGTTTTATTATTTGTACGGTATGAAAGGGAATTGTTTATAAGAGGAGATGATGATAAATGTACTAAATGCAAAAAAAAAAAAAAAAGTTTTCATTTTTCTTGTATATTTGATTTTGAGTTACATAATTGAAAGTTAGTTCTCTTTTCTTCAGTGAATGTGGACAATATCAGTGAATGTATTATTTTTATTCTAGTATCAATATGTATCATAATAAATATGTTTTAATATACTAGTTTGAGTTTATTGACATTTTTCGAAAGACATTACATATATATATATTTATATAATCCATTTTCAAATTCTCTAATGAAATATATATTATAAATGTAGGAAAATATACTCTATTACATATAAATGTGCAAATATAAATTTTTAAAATTATAAATATTTCTAGGAAAAAATTTAAACATCAAAGAAATAAAATAAATATAAAAATCAGAAAAATAAAGTAAATTATTATTAATCTTGTTCAATAGATTAATTTAATGAAAATATTTTATTTTTGAATGAAATTATAAAAAAATGATAATAAGAAAAAATTAAATGAAAAATAAATAAAAAATTAAAAAAATTAAAATCATATACCTTCCGATACGAATTTGGAATCATCGTTGTGGATCGGTGCAAAAACAAATATGTACAATATTAGTACCACATCAATTTGCTTCAAAACTAAAATGTATTGGCCAATATCACTTATACGAAGCCCATATTAATAACCCTAATTCAAAATTGTCAAGATATATGTTGGGATGCCATATCTATATATGCGGGATCTACTTATACAGTTATAAAGCTAAATTAGTTTTATACACATTTATAACTTTATCTATGTTTAATATACTAACAAACTGACCATTAAATTAAGCAATATGATTGTACTCATCATGTGTGTAAAGCTTCAAATTGATCCAACCTTGCTATCATATCGATCGAAAATATTGATATTTTAATATAGATTTAATGATTAAAAATTTTTTACATCAAACAAATACTGAGACATGTAAAAAACTCAATGTGCATGATTTACATGAACAAATAATAAAATAAAGTGGTTAAATTAAATGAATATAAATCGTAAAAAAATTTATGAAAGTGTGTAACTTATTTAATTTTATATAGATGTAATTGAATCCCTCACTGCATGTGTGTGTGTGTGTGTATATATATATATGCATGATTTACATGAACAAATAATAAAATAAAGTGGTTAAATTAAATGAATATAAATCGTAAAAAAATTTATGAAAGTGTGTAACTTATTTAATTTTATATAGATGTAATTGAATCCCTCACTGCATGTGTGTGTGTGTGTGTGTGTATATATATATATATAAAAGGAGTACTGTGGCTCCGATTTAGGATTTTGTCCAAAACTCCACCTCACAACAAATGTAAAATGAGGGGAAAAAGTTTTGATATATGAGAGGACCAATTTTGCAATAGTGATGTCTGTTTGGTGGCACTATTCAACTTTTGCAAAAGTGATGTCTGTTTGGTGGCAGTATTCAACTTTCAATCCAAGTTAGTTAAAGTATTAATCTTAAGTATTAATTATTTCAAATCTGTCTTTTGCCTATGAAAGTGCCTTTCATGAAAGTGCAAGTAAAAATGCATAGGATAGATGCATTTGATGATGAAAATGTTGTTTTTGCTCAATGTGTTTGATGTGTTTCGGTTAGATTGCCTGATTGCTGGCTATAACCGGTGAATCCATGCATCAACTTCCATAACTTTTAGTTGGTGGATTTAGAGTGGATAATCTATTTATGCATAGTTTTTTTTAATGCTTTTCATATCAGTTATGTAAATATGAATACATTAAAAATTATTAAATAAATCTAAATTTTGAATACAAGTATGATTTTCATATTGCAATATCATGTTAATTGTATGCAATTGTGTCCGGTTGTATCCAATACCATTTTTAAATATAAAGATGTTTTAGCATCATTGTTAATACTTTTTTGCATCAATTATGTAAATATAAATACGATAAAAATTATTAAATGAATATAAATTTTAAATACGAATATGATTTTCGTATTGCAATATCATGTTAATTATATACAATTGTGTCCGGTTGTATTTCTTACATTATTTTTTTCAGTATTCAAGTCAAGACTAAAATTACCAAATTTAACCGTACATATATATATTTCTTTTATTTTTGGTACATATGATAAAGAGATTCAGGCATTAAGTTTTGTTTTTTAAAAATAAAAACCATTTTGTCGAAAGATATTCTTTTTTTTTCTTTATATACTCCCGTTAAAGTTATTTTCATTTATTTGTTTTGACTTAATATTTTGTTCAATATTCATTACAGCCCATTTTCGCAACCTCCACTATTATGAAACAAATAAATAAATAAATAAATAAAAATTCATTGTCATATATTAAAACCATACGTTTAAATAATACTTTTCAAAATATTTTTCGCAAATAGCGAATCCCATTGTTAAGGACTGAGAATTTCTCTCCCTAATGGACGAATATTATCTTTTTGAAAGCTGTTTAAGTTTCAGCTTTTCTCCGAATTACTACGGGGCCAAAACGAACGGGCTTTTTAAAATGCTGATACGAGCCTAGCAAATAAGTCAAGCGATACTGTTTATGATAATTTAATCACTAGAGTGATTTTATAACGGAGTTTTGGAATCATTTTGTTTAATTAATTGTAGACTCTTAATTTTATTTGTAATCGATTTTGATTTTTAATTTAAAATAATTACTTATTAAATTTAATATTTTAACCTTAAATTACTTAATAGATTCGAATTAAATCGGATTTAAATTCTTAATTCGATTTCAATTCGGGAATGTGCCAATCTTTAGTTTGACCTTGCAGTGAGGCTAGGATCCTTTTGTAAAGGGGTTTAGGCTTATTTTATGGGAACATTTCTTTTAAAGAGAATGCCTGTTTTGGGCTTTTTGGACTTACAGAGTTGATCTGGCTTCGACTATAGTTGTAGCCCGATTGGGCCAGGTTTGCTGCTGGCAGCCATCTACTCGATGGTGGGAGAGGAAGAGAGGAAGAAAGAAGAGAGCAGAGAGAAAAAACAATAACAATAACAATAAAAATATCTAATTTTTTATATTCAGCAATTTTTATCAACATTTTAGAATTTTCTAAAAGATATAAAATTATTTTAAATTGTTGACAAAGAATAATTATTAAAAAAGGGAATACAAATAAGAAAAAAATATGCACATTTATTTCTAAAAATTTTGAAATATTTTATCAAATATTATATAATTTAAAATAACTAATATATGACATCATTGTTTTGGTCCTACAATATTATCTTCAATTATTTTGTATTGAAAATCCATATCATCATTGAACATATATTACTTCGTTTCTATGTCATTATCATATTCTCGTTAACACATTATCAATCGTTACATGTTAACATCAGCATATTTAACATTGAAAGTGGATGACGTTAATTATTGTCTGTATTTGCTTAATTTAACAGTACCTAGCATAGACACCAAGTTACTCAAAATCGAAGTACAAGAACTAAATGCATATAAAGAGGTACAATGAGAGCAGGCTACAAAATCTTGAATCTCAATTCTCTTAGGAAATAGAGTAATTAGGTATGTACAATTTACTAGCTACATGTAGCGAAATAAAAATATTGCTACTTATTCATTCCATTTTATTATTTTCGCAGTGAAGTTTCCTTACTAATGAAATTTTTCGCAGATTAATCTTTCAAGATTTTTGACTTTGTTAACATTATAATTAACTTTGATGTTACCTTCTATTTTGCCTTTCCCCTTTGTTTTGGTGAAAGGAGGGGGAAAAGAAGCACCCATAAATTATGTTATGACTAATGATCAAAGAATTACAGAAAAATACAAAAAAAAAAAAGATAAAATCAACATAGAGATTTAACGAGGTTCGATAATGTGCTTATACTTTCGGGAGTGACAATTGTAAGTTTTTATTGACTTCAGCAACATATTTATATTAATCTTATCTGGTACAATTTTTATACTAACTCCGCTCTACTTCATTGCGCTATGCTCTAGCATTTGCCTACTTACCTCTCTGTATGTATGTAAAAATATATGTTCATGTGCAACAAATTAAGAAGAACTGCCTGGTGAAATTATCAAAACTTATGTAATGCAAACATAGTCAAAGTTGTAGTAGAGGGAGTTTTAGATTATATTATTTAGATTTTTTATTTTTAAGGTATTTACGTTTAAAATCTATAATTAAAATATATTTAAACATAGATGTATATTTTTTTAAGTATATAAAAAAATTTAAAATAAAATTAAATATATTCGTATTACACATATATATTTAACGTTCAGCCTAAATTTAGATGTCAATAATTTGTTGACATCTTTCTTTTTCCCTTTTGGGTCTGACATTAAAGCTTTGTACCTTCGTAACATGCACATAACCAATTTCACTTGTACCAAAGAGTCGTTGGAAAAATAATATATATATATATATATGTTATTAAAGCTTTTAAGCACAATTTGGATCTCTTCTGTATACTTCTGATATAAATGGTTCTAATGCTAATAGAAATTTATGCAGGAAACAGAGCTGTTGCTTTCAATATCTTGGAAATGGTGATTCAGATCTGCCTCTTGAAAATTAGTAAGTTTTGCCTTGAAATGCGTCGCATATTAGTAACGTTGGTTGTTCTTGATCCAAAATTTTAAAAAGGAAGTTTAATTAGAGAGGGAATTCAAATCTCTCTTTCCCCTAATCAAGTTTTAGATGTAAAATGGACCAAAACTAAATTGAGAGTTAGGTTCAGTCGGTTCATACATTCAACGATATTTAATAAGTTTAAAAATTAAATTTTAATATATATAATTTTTTTATTCTTAGATTATAACTTCGTCTGTTTAAAAAAAAAAATCTAAAATCTCAAACAAATTGAAAGGAAAATCCTTCCCTACTGTGGTCTTGAGGATTGGTTAAATGTTACATTTCCTACATCTTACAATAAAGCAATGTAAAGAAGCACATAGCTATGGCGCGCATTAGCAAGTTTTTCCAATCAATTGACAAAAATCCGAATACATATCTCAATGACAGTTGCGGCCATGGATTTCAATATTTTAGCAAGTTGATTTTGCTGTAAAATAAACTCCTGCTTGTTTCTATTTTTTGCAAGTTCTTTCCTCCATTTTGCTGAATGAAAAACTACATTTAATAAAATCAGATACTTTAATTACTGAGGAAATCAAGAATTTTTGACATCATCTCAATGAATGGCATCAAAAGAAAGTAAAATGAACCAATATTTAACTGCTTATATTTTAGAGGAATCAGATTCTTTTTCTGCCATTCAACACTAAATGCCGTTCAAACAACATCAAATTGTCAAACCAGAAAGCAAAAAAGGAAAAAGCAGTACTAGTAATTGCATGCTCATATCAAACTGTGACAATGTTTAATTTACGGACACCCTCAGTTGCCTGTTTTTGCTCAGCATCATGAAACCTGAATTTGATGTTACTTTCTATGCATGCGCCTTGTCCCATTTTATTAGTAAAAAAAAAATAGTTCCTTTGGAAAAAAAAATTTGAGTTAAAAAACTAAGCTAATAGATTATACGTACAGATCAAATGCAGCAAAACAAATGCAGTTCCATCTTTCACTTAAAACAAGTGCAAGTGCGTGTACTGAATTATCAGCGAGGGTTAAAATAAAAGTTTGAATATAGAACACGAATGTGGTTCTATGTACAGATTTTTAACTCGCAATGCTATGTGTAGGTTATAAAGTTTCCTTTCTGGGCAAGCAAATTACAGCTCTCTGTGAGGAGTCCTGTTAATAACCTTTCCCTTGCGGTGCCCTTATTCTGATTTTAAAGTGACAGTGCATACTAAAATTTGTTGCTCTTTGGTCACCCTAAAACTTATCGCTTGTTGCCTTAAACATTTACTTACCTTTCCACCTGGCATTCCACTTCTCTTTAATCTGTCACCCTCGCCACAATTTAAAGGCCATATCCTTTTAGTCTTGACATGAAGATGCCTACGGTTGAAAGGTTAACCATGGATTTGAATCAATATGTAGAGTTTACAACTTGTCCAACCTTTTCCACTCAGATTCATACCTTAATGCCAGTGAATTCTTTCATGTTTCCTCTTCACCAACCTTCCAAAGAGGTGAAAGCTCATAGTCCACCCTTACTCAATTCAGTTCTTGTGTATGATGCCTATATCTTGCTAAGGTTTTTAATTTTTTTTTTTGAGATGTCAGTGTCAAACACATATTTGGCCATGGATATGGGAATATGATCTTTTAAATACATGAAAAAATTTTAAAAAAATTAAATATGCCTGTGTTGGATATATACCTATATCTAACACTTACATGTTAAACATATGAGATCTTTGTTGGATATCAATGACTTTAATAGTATATAAATACGAAATACATATATGTATATTATGTTGGTGTGTGATATATGTACCGAGATACATGGCGTAAGCTTAATTTATACGATTGGATATCCGAGATGAATGAGAAATTGCTATCATTGTGTATACATGGATTTGAACTTGAGTTTGAGTTAAAGATCGAGTGGGCCTTGTCTATTTAGAGCTTAATCTGTTGATTAATTGAGCTGACTAGAAAAATTGCTTGATAATAAATATTCCTATAATAGTTTCAGGTTTAGATTTTGAATTTAAGTTTGTTTGCCCTTTTTTGTTTTAATTGTGGTCTTAATACGGTTTTGTTCCATGGCATTAAATCCCTTGCCTGAAATTATTGTCCATTGCTATTATGGCATTAAGTCCAATGCTGGAAACGGTTTTTCATAGTTTTGGTTAATAAAATAGGAAAAATCTAAAGCAAAGGTTAAGGGAGAAAAAGATAAGGAAAAAATCAAGCTTTCATCCACCTTGTGTAGTATTTTTAAGGGAGAAAACTATATCACTCTTTTAGTTCATCGTGTTATCATTTAAAAGTGCTATTGAATGGTACTGAGATCGAGGAGGCCTGGGAGATATATTGTAGAAATCTGTCAAGCACGATTGGGCAGGCAATAAATATCTTAAGGTCAGAGGTTACAAATCTTGACTCGGTCAAAATTCATTCTTTGAATTTTCTTTTCGGTAATATAATTTTGTATATTTGTGTTTGTAATTTTTTAATTAAGATTAATTTCGTTTAACCAGTTTTATGTGTTTTGTAGTGTTTTAATCTTTTAACCAGATTAATCTCCAATAATTTTTCCTAGGTACTCTAACAATAATATGATTTTCATAACATGATTATATCATGTATACTAACAGTGCATAAGAAATCTATCAGAATAATTGCATCTATTTCGGCAAGTATGTACTTGGTTAGGTGATGTATTCCTAACATGGTTATGGTTAACTACTGCACCTATAGCAGTTCTTGTATAAATGTACCAGAAGTTACATATTTTTGAATGAATCGAATGCCAATTTTTTTTTGGTAAAATAAGAACCTGTCCCTATTTGTTCATCTCTACATAATTTTAGAGCATTTTACTCTTCTTCTCTTTGACAAAATAACATGGCATTAAACCTGTAGGGATTGTAAACAAGCTAAAAAACTAGCAAGGCTTCTTCTCATTGATACTTAAATCTTTTAGAACCTACAACATGGCCTCCAGTAACTTTGCAGCTTCAACAACTCTCGTTTTTACAGGAGAAAACTACTGCATCTAGGCAATGAAAATGAAGTCTTATTTGAGAGCCTTAAACCTAGGGGTTGTTCTGGAAACAAGCCGAGATATACCTCCCTTAAGAGCAAATCCTACCATTGCTCAAATGAAGCAAGATAGTAAGGAAATAGCAAAGAAATACAAGTCCTACACACATTTTGCTGTTTCTGATATGATTTTCACAAGAACTACAACCTATGAAATTGCAAAGGAAGCTTGCGGCAAGCATATGGAGGAGTTTCAACGTAGTGACAAAACAAAGCATTTCCAGGTGTTGAATTTTATGGAGGGAATTTAAGATTCTAAGGATGAAGGAGTTTAAAAATGTGAAAGAGTATGCTGATAGGCTTATGAAGGTTGTAAACCAACTTAGGGTAAATGGTAAGGAACTATTAGACAAGTGGATAGTTGAAAAGGTGTTAATGAGTGTTCCTGAGAGGTCTGAGTCTGAGGCGTCCTCCTTGGAAGACTCATAGGACATCTCTAAGCTCACCTTAATGGAAGTTGTCAATGCTCTTCAAGCTTTGGAGCTAGAAGGGCTATTAGACTTGAAGACTCAACTAAGAGAGCTATTTAAGCAAAATTAAAAAAAAAAAAAAAAAAAGAAACAAGAATGACAGCAACGGCACGGGCGCAAAGCAGGCTAGTAAAGACAAAAAGAAAATAGAAGGAGACAACCAAAAATGAGAAAGCAAAAAAGGAAAGTTTCCTCCTTGTCCTTATTGCAAAAGGATCAACCATTCAAAAAATTTTTACTGGTTCAAGCCAGAAGTCAAATACGAAACCGGCACTTTGCTTGGCCATGTGGAAAAGGTTTGCAAGTACAAAGCAAACCATTAAGAATAAAATAAATAAAAAATATTTAATTAATAATTAGTAGATAAAAAATAAAAATAAAAATTCTTGTGTGAAGATTCCAAGTGGAAAATTTTAATTAAAAGGACCAAATTGCAAAATTTGAAAAAAAAAAAAACCAAAATTTAAGAATTCTAAGGTGTGGGGAATCAAATTGAAAATTTTGTACTTGGATTTTAGTGGAAAATTTTATGTCAAGGGAAAAATAAAATAAATGGAAAAAATTCTATGAGTGAGAAAAATAAAATTCCATGGTTGATCATGGAAAAAGAAATTTCTTGTTTGGAAGAAGAAGGTAAAGGTTTCAAGTGAATCCAAACTAAGAAAAAATTAAAATTCAAAATGCTTAATTTGAAAGTCTTTACTGAAAAAATTTTACATATGAGGAAAGGAAGAACTAAATATTTTTTACTTAGAAAAAGTCTAAGGAAAAGAAAGGAAAAAAAATCTCATGGAAAAAGAAATTTCCTCCCTTGCAAAAAACATTAAGGGATAATTTTGAATGAATTTAAATTTAGGAAAAGTTAAATTCAAAATATTCAATTGAAAATATATGATGAGACAAATTTTATATATAGGAGAGGGAAAAGTTAAAAAGCCTTAACCTAGAGAAAAGTTTAAGAAAAACTCTTACGAATAAGGAAATTCAAAATTTCCATAAAAAGTAATTTAAAAAAAGAAATTTATCCCACAATTGGACACTTCCCGGTATGAATGCAAATATGTGCTTTTTCTCCATGACTTCAGATTTTTCAATGAAGGTACTGATACAAATACTACATGGCTATCGATAATAATTATACGATAATCTATTCGTGAACATTATGGATATAGGTCTCAAAATTTTATAAAAAGGAAAATTTTACTGTGCACACTATATTGAAAAGAGAATTCCATAAAAAGGAAATTAAAATTTGATTTTTCTCAAACTTCACTTTTTTATTTTTTAACTAGATTCATTTTCCGAGCCTTGGGATGTCATCTTTTCTAATCATGCAATGATCTAGGCTATGAGCAGTCATTAGAATATGAGAAATTAAGTCTGAAAATGCCTGGTTTATAGAGAAGGCAGACCTCCATTGAGATGGCTACCCGATTCTTAATTTCAAGCACTCCTAAATATCGAAGAGAGGGTCCAAATGAAATCAAGTGTCTACAAAATAAAGCATAGAAATGGGAAAACCTCAGCATAGGTTTTATTGGGCTAATGATTTAATGCTAGGAAGAATGAATTTCAATGGCAATTTTATTTCTGTTAATCCCTTTTTAAGGGTGAAATGAATGAATGACCTATGTACACATATCGTATTATAATTTTCCATTTTAAATAGTCAATATTTATTTACCATTTTCCTATATCTTTTGTTTTGTTATTTTTTCACTGGTTGCTGTGTCTACTTGCTTTGATGCTGAATTATTAGTTTTCAAGTGCCACCATCATCTACCTTTAGCAAGGATCAAGAGGATATAAATATGATAAAGATATGAAGGTTTATTTACCTCAAGTTATCTAATTTTGTTCTACATTTTCAATTTTATGGATATATTATTCTTCATACAAGCCATGTTTTTTTTCTATAGTGATTTTCATTAGTCCATAAATTTTTCATTGATATTAAAATAGTTTGACTTCCAAAGATAAATCTCCAGTGTATATTGCCTATATCACCAACTAGTTTTCAAGCAGTCTAATATTGTTCATATTGAAATCCTGTAGACATGCATCTAATTCTATAAAAATATGGCACTGTAATAGATTTCATTCATCAATGATCAAGCAAAGGATTTATAAAGCAAAAGGAAAAAAATGAAATTTAATTTGATTTTGTTGATGACAAATATGCAGTTATCTTTATTTAAGGCCTTCAAGCTATGTTACATAGACTCAAAGCCGAGTGTTTGATACGAGTATGTATTTGACACAGATATACTTAGTTTTTTTTAAGTTTTTTTCATACATTTTGAGAATCATATTCTCATATTCAAGCTTAAATTTGTTGTGGATATGAATGTTAGACACAAATACTTTAGAAAAAATAAGAGTTAGGATAACATAATTTTAAAGAAGCAAATGCCAATATTTTTTTATATTTACACAATTTGTGGACTTTGTTACTGGCCATTTTGCATCAGATGATTGGTGTAAACACTCCTATCTTGTTCTCCAAGGCCTGTAAGCTTTTATCCTATAGCTCACCCTTCGTGTATGGTAGCAAACCATAGAAATTAAGCAGTGAACCATGTAATGTTGTGACATGACCAAGGCTATAAGGCAAGGGTAGGCACTTAATTTCCTAGTTGATGCCGTCTTATTACTCAAGAATAAGGTCTTTTTTCTTTCTTTTCCCCTTCATAGCTGCAACATTTTATAGCAGTAAGAAAACTAATTAATTCAGTAAATATAGTACATCTAATGCTACAAAAATATAGATGCAATTAGTCAAAGATTGTATGATTTTTAATGAAATATTCTATGCTACTCAAACTCTTTATTTTCTCAAAGTAATCATGTCAAACACTTGTGTTCAATATATCTATGCTCATATTAATACAAGAGATATGAATATATGATCTTCCAAGTATATGTAAAATTTTCTTAAGAAAAATTTATGACATCTTATCAGTCAAGAGCAGTTTCCTCTGTTGGACATAAATTCTATGAGTATTAGAGCTCATAAATGATTATTTGATTTATTACTTATTTCCTATTGATGTTAGTAAAATTGTCGGTTAATTCTACTTCGTGAATGTTTGCTTTTTTATCTCCTTCTCAGGAGCTGGTTCTGAGGAGGTTTAGAAAGCTCAGCAACTCATGATTAAGCCACCAAAGTTCTACAATAATTCCAGTTAAGATATAAAGGATGTAATATGAAATAGTCAAATTTTAATAAAAAATAAAAATTATTAGGTTGTAAAATGTAAAAAAAAAATAGAGTCTTGAGGTTTGAATCTAATTAGGTTGCAAATGTGCAAAAGAGAATAAAAATAAAAAATTGGGAAAATATATTTATGGTTTCAAGCACGGGTTTATATACTATGAACTTAGGGCTTAGTTTGGTTGGTTCATGTGATTACTATTGAAGGTGGCATCCATTAAGTTTAGACTTTAAATCTCAATGCTGATAACTTTTATCTTTATCTTTAACACCGAGCTAAAAAAATCATATACTATTTTTTTAGCGTTATGATAAAATTTATAAACTAATAAGATATCAAATATAAAATCATAGTAAAATATTTATATCTTTTTGGACTTACATAGCATGCATGACTCACTAACTTGACTATTAGTATTTGTTTATGCATTGAATGAGGGTAGCTCAAAAAATGGCAATGATGGAACATCAAGCGGGAATAACATGAGAAACTTGAAATCTGCAGTAATCAGTTTAAAGAATTTTTTACTATCTTATAATAGAATAATTGAAAACTTGTCCTTTGTATGAGGTATTCTAGATTTTCCTTTATTTAATAACAAATGTCCTGTATGTAATTTGCAAAATAACATCATTGATGTAGATCTAACAATTTTAGATATGATATAATTACATGATACAAAAAAATAATTAAAAACATGACATGATATATAAAGGTAATAAGAATGATATGAATACATAAACATGTCAAATTCATATAAAATAAATTATTATCGTATGGAAATTTGTGTAATTATATAATGACATAAACATGATTATAAAAAAATATGTATATGATATAAATTCCTATCTAATCAAATGTTTTTTTCCTTACTTTCTGTCCATATTTTTCTTCCTTTTCAGTGAATACTTTTTTCCTAAATTAGAAGGTAAATTTTCCTTTTTCAAAATAATGGAAAAGGTGGAAACTGTAGAAGGTTCTTTTGCTTGGGTAAGAAATGCTGTAAATTAATAGAATGAGATGTCAAATGAAAATGGTAGAAAGAAAGATTGGAATAGACCCTATAAAACAAGTGTGGTGACAAGTAGTTCTTTTGATCTTCTTTATATTGAAGTTTGTTTGGTGAAAATTCAAAAGACACTTGAGTCATTGATTCTGGAGCCATTAATCCTGTTTATTGTTCTTAGCAGGGGCTTAAGAAGATAAAAAGTTTTCTTGACAAGAACTTCTCATTAAGAGCCGATAGTGGGAGCTTAGCATTGGCTGAAGTTATGGGAGAAATACATCTTTATTTTGATGAATTTAAGTTTATTTTATTAAAAAACTATTTTTGTATTCCTAGCTTTTAAGAGGAACATTATTTTAGTGGCTTTTTTTGTATCTTCTAATAAAACTGTGGTCATTCGCAAAAATAATTCTTTTATCTGTTCTGGTTGGATGGATAGTAGTATTTGTTTAATCAAATCAAAGATGAACTCACTGTTGGATACTAAATTAATGAATAATTCTAAAAGGTTAAAAACTTCTCATGCTAATGAAGCATACATATGTCATTTAAGACTTGGTCATATTAGTCAATGAAGGATTCAAATATTGGTGAAGAATGATCTTCTAGAATCAATAGGGGAGGTACGTCTACCTCAATGTGAATTTTTCCTTGAAGGTAAAATGACCAAGAGATCATTTAGAGCAAAAGGTACAAGGGTTGAAGATCTCTTAGAATAGTTCACACTGACATATATGGCCCCATGAACGCTAAGGCACATGAAAAATATGAGTACTATGTTTCTTTTAAAAATGACTATTTAAGATATGGATATGCATACCTAATAAAATGTAAGAGTGAAACCTTTGGAAAATTCAAAGAGTATTGTGTGAAAGTGAAAAAAACAATCTAGTAAATCCATTAAGACATTTCGATCTAATCAAGGTGGTAAATATCTCTTTGATGATTTTCTAAGACACCTTATAGAGAATGGGATTTTATCTCAATTCACTACACTAGGAACTCTACAAAAAAATGTTGTTATTAAGAGAAAATATAGAAGTTTATTGAATATGGTACGGTCCATGATGAGTTACTTAAAGCTATCATTATCCTTTTGGGGATATGCATTACAAACTAAATTTTATATTCTAAACCAAATTCTAAGTAAATCAACTCTTAAAACTCTATATGAGTTTTAGAAGGGCAAGAAATCTTCTCTTAGACATATCAAAATATGGGGGCCCGACCTTATATTGGATAAAGATGCAAAGAAACTAGAATCACGATCAGAACTATGTATGTTTATAGGACTGTTTTATAACCTAAAGGAATAGAAAGTCATTGCTAGCAACTTTTCTTTAGGAGAGGTACATGAATGACTTTAAACCTTAAAATGCAATAGCACTCGAGGAACTGTCGAGAAATGAAACTATTCCATAGATTTCAGTGTTGGACCTTAGTCCAAGTTTAAATAAAAACAAGCAAACAATCAACAACTTAGGGAACTTCATCATGTGAAAGAGTTTATAAGAAATCAAATTTCTTCATGTATCATGGTGAGATTTACTAATCCAAGGCCATGGAACATGAAATTGATCCTATCACCTATGATGAAGCCATAAGTGAAGTTGAAGAAAAGCTTTAAAAAAAGGCTATGAACAATAAGATGAATTATATGAAATCTAACTCACTATGAGTGCTTGTAGGCCTTCTCAAAGAAATAAAACCTATGGGGTACAAATGGATTTACAAGAGGAAAAAAATGCCGAAAGGGAAAGCTGAAACCTTGAAGGCTAAACTTATAGAAAAAGGATACAATAAAAGGTCATAATTTATTACGAAAAAACCTTTTCGCCTGTTGTGAGGCTAAAGTTTACTCGCATTCTTCTCTCCATAACCACTACTTTCTATTGTGAGATTTAACAAATAAATGTCAAGACAGAATTCTTAAATGGCTATTTTGATTAAGGCATCTATATAGCGCAACCCGACCAATTTGTAATCAAAAGCCAAGAAGCAAAAGTTTGCAAATTACTTAGATCCATTTATGGATTAAAGTAGGCTTTTCGCTTATGGAATAAAAAATTTGATCAAGTAATCAAAGTCTTTGGTTTTGCATAAAACGTTGATGAACCTTGCTTTTATATACGTATTAAGGAAGACATGGTGGTTTTTCTCGTTTTATATGTTGATGATATACTATTCATTAAGAATGATGTAGGGAACTTGTCATCGATCAAACTATGGTTGTCATAGTAGTTTAACATGAGAGGCTTAGGAAAAGCTACCTATATTCTAAGCATTTATCTTTTTAGAGATTGAAAGAATAAGATGATAGCTTTGTCCTAAGCTCCATACATAAACAAGATTATCAGAAGTGTGCAATGAAAAAAGCCAAAAAGGGTTTATATATGGGATTCACTCTTTTTTTGGATGATTTTCCTAAAGCATCTAAATAAAGAGAGTATACGAAGAAAGTCCCTTTTGCATATGCTTTGGGTAATATCATGTATGTTATACTTTGCACATGCCCAGATATCTATTATTGGTTGGCAATTTAAGTCGATATCAACGAATCTTGGAATCAAGCATTGGCAAGTTGCGAAGTATATACTCAAGTACATAAAGAGAACGAGGGATTATATGTTAGTATATTCTTGAGGGGACCTAACACCTATAGGATATACAGATTTAGCTTCCAAACTTGTAAGGATTCGAGGAAATTGACTTTAGGTTCTATATGTGTCTTGGAAGAAGATGCCATTGTATGGAGGAGTATAAAACAAACTTGCACCACTAATTTCATAATAGAAGTTGAATATATGGCACCTCCAAAGCATCTAGAGAAGCCACTTGGCTTTATAAGTTTTTTAAAGATCTTAAAGTTTTCTTCTTGTAGATAGAGCTATTACACTTTATTGTGATAGTAGCATGGTAATAGCAAACACTAGGGAATCAAGATATCATAAGAGGACAAAACATATAGACAAGAAATACCAAATTATAAGAGAGCTAATGATGGAATGAGTTGTTGAAGTTAGCAAAATTACATCCAAGGACAACTTTGCTAATCCATTGACTAAAACTCTAGTTTCTAAGAGTTTTTGAATGTCACGTAGAGGCTATAAAAAGGCAAGACATGACTTATTTACTCCCTTAAAGTGAGTAGGAGATTATTAAGAATGCCTTAAGGTTGAAAGATATTTTAATTTATTTCAATAAGTTTAAACTGATTAATTATATTTATATATTTAAAGTTATTTATTATATCATTGCTATTCCATCCTTATTCTATTCACAAGCTAAAGTAAATGTAAGAAAATATGGCTCCTTGACTACTCGAGTCTAGACCATTAGAACGTTGCATATAATTGACTTTATATGCAAAAAAGACAATATTCAAAGGTAAATAGTCTAAATTTATAGTATGCAGTCTATGGGGTTAATGTGAGTAGTTAACTAATATGAACACTATTATGTCTTCTAAATCCCATTAAGGAGATGGTTTGTCTTGGCCGTCAAGTGTAAGCTGATTTCTAAGTAGAGACATAGATATATTGCCTATAGGTGGTGATATTAGATAGATCAAAGTGAAATTAATCTATTAAGAAGTCTATTTGCACAGATTAATTCACTTTTGATGTTCATTGTGTAATTATCTTAATCTTGAATAAGCAATTGACTCCATGTTTATAACTTGTGTTTTTTGATGTTAAAAGGATAAAGTGTCTAGAAGTAGCAAGCTATTAGCTCGATTTGTTAGATACATGACTCACATTATGTAAGCTTTTCTTATAGATATGGAAACATAGCTCCTATAAAAAGTTAAGGCTATCCTCTTATAGGGCATTATATTAGATCATGAAAATAAACGAGGCCTCAGTCATTTGTATATCAATTAATTAATTATTCAAATGTGGTGAATTTATAAAAGGCTTATAATGGAAATTTAAGATAAAATAATCAAGTAGGTAAAACTGATTTCAACCTTAAGTTGATTACAGATATCATATGAGGGTATTGCACATATAACAAGGTCATTAGAGTAAGTCTATTCATAAGCTTACATAATACGATATATAATTAGGAGTGCAATATCAGGTCTTTAATGGTATGAATTTGAGATTAATAATTATGTGATTAATTTATTTTGTATAAAATATTTAATTACATAGATTATTGGAGCTTAATTACGTATGTCCAATTGGTCCCTTCACTAGCTCCACATAATTCTTTAACGGATGGTTATCAATTAAATTACCTAAAGTAGGTAAATTCTCAATATAGGGAAGTGGTGCATCCCCTTATTAAGGGATTCGAATGCCTCAAGCATGAATTACCAAAGTTAGAGATTCTGTTAAAATTTGGCTTAGAGGATTCAAATCCTCTAATCAAGGAATCCCCTCCTATTAATGTCCTTTAAATTGGTCCTGCTAAGTTAGAAAATCTAATTAAAGGTCATGAATTTACAAAATGTGCCATATCGAAACCTTCGTTTTCCTATTTATGTCAAATGTAAACACAATCAAAAGTGACAAAAATGCAAGATATCCCTGTTTACAAAAAATTATAGAATTCAAATCTTAATTCCATATCTAGATAGAACGTAAATTTTTTTAATTCAAAAAATATTATCATAATACATTACAAAATTAGTCTCATTAGGGCCAAAAACTATACATGCATTATGTTTATGTATTACAAAATTATCTTCATTAATCTACCAAATTGGGATACATGTTTACAAAACGGTATTACCATAAT
Source organism: Adansonia gregorii (assembly GCA_038382025.1). Classification (NCBI taxonomy): domain Eukaryota; kingdom Viridiplantae; phylum Streptophyta; class Magnoliopsida; order Malvales; family Malvaceae; genus Adansonia; species Adansonia gregorii. The sequence goes on along the minus strand of JBBYHO010519971.1, from coordinate 3,352 downwards.
TTTTACTGACAAAACAACAACTTCCATTTTTTATGTAGCTTCTGCTATTAAGCAACTAATAAAGCCCCTAACCCTAAACCCTTTTTTGTTAAAGCTTGATTGTAGGAATCTCCTCTAGATATTCATCAAACATGTTGTCAATATCATTTTCTGCTACCTGTGCACACTCAGGTTCCAGACTTGTCGACTTTTCAATGATGGGGTCATAGTTGTTGACCTCGGATTTATAAGCCTGACTGCCATAAGCTTCTTCTCGTTCATTCGTGCATCATCAATGAGTTTGCAAGCCTCTCATAATTGGGAACTAAGCCTTTCTGAAACACTTAACTAAGAATTGCCCAGCAATGTGTGGCACATAGTTTGCATGCATGGAAGTTTGGAGACCAATGTAGTCACTCAAAGAGATATCAGCAATCTAAAAGTAAATAAGTCATTCATATCAAAGGTCAGAGCAAACAATTGTAATTATCAAATAAAACACGAAACTGAGTAACCTAATTGTTTCCAATCGAGAGCCATAAGACACTTCAAAAGACAATCTAACACAGTGTATCTTATCTGATTAATCCAAACTACAAAATAATATAAATTGCTCAAAAAATTTACAATAGAACAAGATAAATAAAGATTCACTTTTAAGATAACATGAATTGGCAAAATCAGTTATCATTAACAGTAAAGACAACAAACAAGTAAAAGTTCAAATCAAAGAAAAACAATATGGATATTCCATTGATCTGGATAATGCTATACATGGATTGACAAGTTATAAATATAAATTCAACCCATTGATAAAACCATAACACGAAGCTCTAGTAAAGAATGTTAAGTCAAAAACAAACTAATTAAAATCTCCTATAGATGAACTATTCTATATGAAAATCAAATTCCTTAATCACAAATTTTGTAGTCCAACTAGATCCAATTGACTTGAAAAAGACCAAGAAAACCAACAGAGGAAGCAAAAGGGTTTTAATAAGAAATATCTGAACTTCCTTAAAGCTCTAGCGATTGCTTCACTTTAAAGTGAGATTGGGTTGGGTCTTGCTATGCGGTGCTCATGGGGGTTGCCAAGTAGTCGCCATAACTTTGAAACATAGCAAAAAAAAACATGTGATTTTTTAAAGAAAGATAGAATCGAATTGAGTCTAAGAGAGAAGCGAAAGTAAAATAGAGAAAAAAAAAACCGTGATTAAAGATAGCTAGAGTTCAATGGTAGCCCTTAAACATCGAAAATGGTGTAGATTACGAATAGATTAAACAATTTTTGCTTCAATTTTATTAGGATATCATGAATTTCGACTAAACAAGAAATATCATGAATTTTGGGTGTTTTTAGATGAACGATCAAAAAGTTTAGGAATAGGGTTTGATTCTTTTTGTTAAAAGGTAAACAAATATATATTTAAAATATGAGTAATTTAGTCATTTTGTCCATATTCCATAGTTATTTACATTTTCAATTTATCCCAACTAAACGTAAGACTACTATACTAACATTATTCTATTTTATTAAACAAAACTATTATCGAATCTATTTTATTTTTATTTTAACTTTATTTCATTTTTCAAAATGACTATTTTACTATAAAGTTATTTCATTATAGTGAACCGAATGTATTGTTATTATTATGAATTATTAATAAAGCATTTGAACAATTATCAATAACCTTCTAATCATTATTAAACTCAGTCATTTTTCAAGGGAGTCCTTCTAACCCTAGATGAATCCATTAGCTCAATAGTTCCTTCTAATGTCCCAGTTCCATTTTATATATATATATATATAATTTTACTATCATATGTTATTTTATAAGAAGGTTATAATTGGAAAAATATTATTAAAAAAATCCTTTTTTCCCTTTCCTTTTCACTTGTTAACCAAACAATGGTCGATTAAATTATTTTCCTTTCCTTTATAAAATTTAACTATTCGAATAAGATATAAATATTTTCTTTCTTTTCTTTAATCTTTTTTTCTCTTTTTTTTTTCCATTTTGTTTCCATTTTTTTCTTTTTTATTGTCTATCCAAACATCGTTCAAGTGAACAGGTGATTATGCTAGGTTGATTTTGAACTCTATACGCAATAAGTGATTGGCAATAGAGGTGGCAATTGGGCAGGTTCAGGCGAGTTCGGGATATGTCATTTTTTATTCAAATTTTTTAAGTTCGGATTAATTCGGATTCATGTCTATTCGGGTTTGGATTCTTTTGGGTTTGAGCTAATTCGGGTTTAGGTCTATTCGAGTTCGGGCCAATTTGGGTTCCGGTTCGAGTTTGAGTATATTTTATATCATTTTTTTATTTTATGTTAAATGTAATCACTTTTACATAATTTTGAATTCTAACCCTAGGCACGAATTTGACCCCGTTTGGCCTAAAAAAATCTTATTTCAATTCTATGGACCTGGCCCTAAAAATTTTTGAATTCTAAGCGTAGGGCCAAATTTATCCTAGCCGATCCATTTAAGTATAAATCATTATTCATAATATTAAAAGGTTATTTTTATATTAATATTTACATATTTTATAATTAAATTTAAATAAAATAATTATTGTATTAAAAAATGTTGCTTCAGGTTGAGCATACTGAAAATCTAAAATCTAAGACCTGGGCTTGATCATGCCAGGCCTATTGTCTTGGGCAAGCTGTCTGGCTTATGGACAGGTCATTTAGCTCATAGGCAAGTCTAATTGCTAGTTTAACTTGGGCTTTAATTTTTTTTTACTTTATCTTATTACTTTATTATGTTATTATCAGACTCTAATTATTATTACTTAAAATAATAATAATAATAATAATAATAATAATAATAATATTTAAAATTTTACTATTAGCATGCATAAACTTTCAATATTTAATGAGTTTAACTAATTAAATTAAAAAAATAATAAATTGATAACATAATTTATTGACAATGCTTTCAAAGCTCATGATATAATTTATTTTTTAATAAATTATTATTTTATCATATATAGACTTGCTCAAGGATCAAGCTATCCACTTGGGCCAATTAGGCCTGGGCTTGAGTTCTCATATTTTGATTTTAGACTAACCCAATTCGACTCAAAACAGTTGTTTTAAATTAAAATAAAATATATTTTATTAGATTTTAATTATAAAATATATAAATATTAATAAAAATTATTTAATGTGTTGAATAATAATTCTAAATTGAGCAGGCAGATTAGTCATATTAAATAAGAGCCTGCACTTGAGATTTTAAAAAATTCAAGCTGCGACTGACCAAACCCATAAGCAGATTTAATCACATATAAAATATAAATTAAATTTTTAATATTTAATTAAATTATATATAGTATTAATATTCAATATTTAATATTTGATT
>JBBYHO010519921.1:4610-16171 GCA_038382025.1 Adansonia gregorii | reverse complement strand
CTTCATGAGAATCATAAATATGACTGTAAAAATTCTATTAAATATTAACAAAAGCAATGAAGTATTTAGTGAGAACTTTTAATATAATCATTAAAAAATAAAAAAAAATTATTTGTTGTCATAAAAAGGGGAAAACGATAGTTAAAAAAAATAGTTTTTTTAAAAGAAATTAAGGAATTTATTTTATAAAACTGCATGCATAATCGCAATCCTGAACCCAACTTTCGTTCCACAAACCATAATTATCTTTTTAATAAATCTTAACTAATTTTATGATTTTCAAAGAATAAATTTTTTTACTAGGTGACCGATCTCCCCAAATAAAAATTGTTGGCTGCTAATTCTTGTATTTCCTTTTTTTTTCCAAAATCATCTAGAATTGAAAAATCATTATTACAATGATCAAAGATTTTAACATATTTTTTTCCTTTTTATTTTTTATTTTTATTTATTTATTATTTTATTTTGATAATATTCAACAAAAAGTAGAAAAGAAAATAAAAGAGAAAAATAACAAAGGAAATTGGATATGGGTTAGCGCAAGTTTGGGTTCCATGACCAAAATTCAAAACTATTAACCCATTTATGAAATCCAAAACCAATACAATTCCTAATTCAAAATCTAAAGATATTCTAAGGTTCAATAAATTTAAAGGCCTAAAATATTGATTTCCAATTGATTTAACAAAAAATTTTAACTTCTAATTTAAGTAATTTTTGATTCATTTTAAAAAATTAATTTGATAATTGAATGCAATTTAATTGAAATTAATAGATATTTTAAAGGCCTCAAACGCAATTGGTGTCAACATAACGTACAAATTATTATGATAACATGCACATATCAATGACCTATTTTGTATACTTCTAAAAAATCACATAATGAGACTTAAGAGATTATATATTTAAATTAAAAACAAGATATTTTCCCTAAAGAACATGTATAAATATTACAATAAGAGATTATATAATTTGATCTTAATTACATTATAAGATATTGTTATAAGTAACATACAAACTATTATGAAAAATACACATATCAGTATTAACAACTTGTTTTATATATTTTATTTTAAATTATATGAGAATAGATTATAGTTTTAAAAAAATCTTACTTCTATTTTAAATAATATGTATAATGTTAAAATGCTATAAAATGAATATAATTATATCCATGAAAATTAAAATTTATAATTTATTTTAAATCTTATTCTGAGATTATCATAATTGTATAACTTTTTATAATTTATTTAAGATATTCTTATGTATTTCAAAGATTATTTTAAAATGTAATCAAAGTTTATTTTTACTTTATCTATTCCAAGTCTTCCAATTTATCAATAGAAGATCAACATGTTAGAGTAATATTCTGTGTTTGCTCAAGAATTATTGATAATTAGTCTTCAAAAAAGAATCATTTGAGCAAGAGGTCTTTTAAAATCAACATTCATTAACAAATTCTAATGTAATATCTCTTCAAGTTCATATTAAGATTTGTCATTACTTTCAGGCATTGAGCAAAGCATCCAAAATGGTTGAAGATAATTCTTTTAACAACATTTAACCTTCGTTATCAAACCAAAAAAAAGGAAAGAAAACTCGAGAGTAATAACAATTCAATATTCCAACTAGCTACATTGTAAAAGAATTGATAGTATAATTAATAGATCTTGTGTTATACATACCAAAGGATAATTGCATACTTTATTATACCTCAAATGGTAATTACAAATTATAAAGTTATTTTATATTGGTTATTTTATTAAATTATTTTTAAAAAAATAAAATTATATATAATTTAAGTTCGAATCATTCGATTAATCGTTCGGATAATTTGAATTTAGATAACTTCAAGTGTAGGTCATTTCTGATTTGAGCCACTTAAGATTCCGATCATTTTGGGTTAAAATAATGAATCAATATGAGATCATAGAGCAGTGAATTTTATGGCCCGAAGTGAATATTCTAACTATTTAGTTATTTATCTTTGTATGTCAGGTGGAAGCATTGTTCTTGTATTTATTGAGAAAGTAGAATTATACTCATGTTAGATATTGAATTTATCAGAGTTATCAACTATACGGTGTTAGAAATATGATAAAGACATACGTTCTATGAAAAAAAGATGAATGATATAGTAACATGTGTTTTATGCCAAATGTGCATAGTAATAGAAGACTCGATTTTTACTTTTAAATCATGTGAGACCATGAGATCAAGAAGATCTCTATTGAGTACCTCAAAACCTTTGATTGTTTCTTAAAGTTTCAGTTTAGCATTGGCTGTCTTTGAATTTTGCCAAAGCCTATGAATGATTCAATATCATGAGAAAATCTGGAGAGTAATGGAACTTGGAATGGAGAGACTCAAAAAGAAAAGAAGATCACTTCATTGTTAAATTGAATAGTTTTCACCAATCGATGAATTATGTTTTATATAATAAGCATAAATATGAATAAAAAGTTCATTACATAATAGATATAAGTGATATAACAAGGAACTCGCAATAACTAAATAGATCTAGTAAACTTCGTACTTACTCTACTTAAATATTTGACTCCTTGTATATACTTAACAGTTGTATAGCAACGAGCTCTTGAGATATGAAGTTGTTGGTCACACAACTTATTTTCTACTATGAACTTTGCAAAAAGAATAGATATCGTTCTCTCTTGGATTTAATTGAGAGCACTATACCCATTATGTTCAAGTCAAAGATGTTGGAATTGGAATCAGATTTGCCCACAATGGGTGAACCTGATCCACGTAAAGCAATTGCACAAAGGCGATTTAATTTCCTTCCCCTCCTCAATGACTAGTAACTATCAAAACATTTAAATAAGTTTTAACTATAGAATAAAGAAGTTTAAACTTTCATTTAACCCCTAGTTATTTAATCAGAAAAACAGAAATAAAACAATTTTTTTCCAAAAGGAAAGAAAACATAAAGAAGGGAAGAAAAGAAAACAGCATTATAAACAACGAAAATCTTCGCAAATTAATGATAGGATTGAGATTGTGGAAATATGAAAAATTTTTGCCTCAAGTGATCTTATTCTCGATCAGTGAATCAAATTATTTTCAGCGTAAGTAATCTTTTAAATTTGTTAATTCTGAATTTATATTGTATTGCACAAATAATTTATCAATTTTAAAGAAATTAAGATAGAAATTGGAAACTCAAGTTTTGTAAATTACAAATTTGACCAAAGAGTAGAAATCACCAAGTAACAGGATTTAGGGAAGAAGATGATGCGCACGATTTACCGTGGCTCGGTCTACTTGACCTTCCATCCATTAACTTGACACCCCCTGTGAAGGATCTGAAGCAATCTTCACTAAACCAATGGAAAGAAAACTTCAACCAACAAATACAAGGTAGGCTATCCGTGGATCAAACCCAAGGTTATAAAACCTAGCTAATGGTTACCACCACCAAATTCCGATTGAGCAATCCAAGCTCCATAAATGTCATACTTTTTTCACACCTTGAGCCCAACAACAAGATTAAAGTTTAAGGCGATCACTCTACGATCTAATTACGCAAATAAAGTCGCTAAAAGAATATCACTCGAGAATAGGAATGACAAGCTTAATAATCTTTCAGAGAGGTTGATCTTTGTGATTAGATGCTTAAAGTCTCTCACTAGTTGTTATTCAACTTTTTCTCATCAATTTATACTTAGAGATAAGTTTCTTGCTGTTTGAGACACATTTGCCTCTTTAGAGAAAGATTTTTTGCAAATCTTAGATATATGACCATTCTAACACAATCTTGACTCTAGGTGCCTCAAGGGCATCCGGTTGCCTTTATAAAGGCATTTAGATGCGTTACGTCAATTCTAAAATAGATTGGGTCTTGCTGCTCGGGCCTTTTAATGCCTTCCTTGGGCGTTCAAACCTCGTGAAAATTTTTATTTTGAGTGAAATTCTTCTATGGCATTCGCATTCCACCTTGTTCATCAACTGAGAACATTCGCCATTAAACAGCATTTAGATGCCTTTATTAGGCATTCTTATGCCTCTAATTCTTCAACATTCTGATGAAGAATTACTTTTGGGCATTCAAGCATTTGGATGCCTTCACAGCTTTATGCAATTTCTTGGTTCTTTGGTCATTAATAACTTCAATGCATCACTACATCATTTTCCACTTGAAATCATTCATCCATAGCCATTTAAAACTTTCCTCGAGCTAATTCAATTCAAAACTCTTTTCACATGCTGGATTGGCACTTCTCTTATTGTTTTTTAACTTCAAATATAAAATGAATGGCTTAAACATGAAATTCTCAAATAAATTCATTATATAAAAATAAAAAGAGAGTTTTGGTATCGTCAAAAACGATTTGTTTTTAACATAATATTATATCCAAATTCCTATATTAGTAAGACCTTTGATTGCTCTGACTACTTTTTTCTCTTAATAGTTCTCAACACATGAGATAAAAAAATGACTAATAGCTTGGTTTTTATGTAAAAAGGTTGGCTAAAGTTATTCATGAGATGAGCCCGGTAGAGTTTCGGGTTGAGTCCAAATAAGAAATAAGATATTAATGTTTTTTCGTGTTTGTATAAGCTCGATTTAACCTAAAATATAATCAACATTTTTTTAATGAAGCCCAACATATATTGTCAAAAGGACACCCAAACCCAGCCCGATCAGCTCAATTTTTTAAATAAAAATAATAAATATATTTTAATATTAAACATCATAGTAAGTTAAAACATCTCCTATTTGTGCTGATTTTTTCAGTGGTGAATGAGCAAATCTATTGATGCTTGAAAACGAAACCACTAATGCGACTGAATTGGCCATTAGTCAAGGGAAAAAGCGTAAAGGCCTGTATGAAACACTTAAGAAATTCTTCAACTAGGCAGAATCTAAAGTATGAAGTGATTTCGTGTCATTAATTGTTACGCCTGAAACGCAAAATTTGTTTTCTATTGTATTGGGTAATCTGCTGGGCAGTGGGTAGAAAGGACAAATAGATATTCACTATTTAGGGTAAATTATAAATATTATTATAAAATATATAATTATATTATAAACTAAATAATATACTATTTGGATTGAGTCTGATTAAGACTTAAAATTCCTTTTTCAAGGTCTAACTCATTTAAAAAATAAATATTTTCTTTTATTTAAATTTATTTTTTAATATAATATTTTTATTTAAATTTTTTAAATTTTAAAAAAAATCATTATATTTAAATAAATAAATCAATCCACAAACAAATATAAAGAAAGGATAAAGCTCTTTAAATAGGGAAAGGGTTCAACGAGGTCCTACTTCAAATAGGACTTGTAATGTGGCTGGCCGTGTCTTAATCCAAGTAGGACTATGTGACACGCGGCTAACCCTAAGGACTTCTCAATTCAATCTTAACTACATCCCTTATTTAACTCAATTAAGTTCTACTTAATTTTAATCCAATTTAATTTTCGCAAGCCATGTTCTACTATATGTGATTCATAGGTTCTTTAATATATTGACAAATAATATATGCATTATAATTCTTTATTTAAACTAGATTAGATAAATCAAAATTATTTGAATTCATCTTAATTCTCACATTAATCAATTTTATATGTATTGGTCATGTATTCGTTTAACAAATAGCCACGATTTTCAAGTGTTAAAAAAGTCAATATAGTTTGACTAACCTATCTGTACTTGATTTTTAATGTAATTAATATTTTTTTCATCACCTAATATTTTGACTTAACACCGAATATGAATTATTGTATACTTTGTTCAACTATGTTAAATCTCAAATTTAATATTAACTCTCGAATAAGCTTTAAAAATATTTCAAAAATTTATTCCATTTTGATCAAAGGTTTCTTGAGTTAATTCTTCTAAATCTAATTGAGATATATTTGCTCAATCACTAAAGTTGATAAATCTTATATCGATTACTTATGCATATTTCTCATGTTATATCAAAAAAAATTAAAATATACATGATTAGAACTATCATTACGATAAAATTAAAATATAAAATTTTTCATACAAAATCACTAGTAATTAAATAAAAAATCACTTACATAAATAACACATAATAATATCACTATAAAAACTAAAATAATTTATCAAATAACACTCTTATATCAAATTCAACGAATTTATTCTTAAAACTAGCACTTACATGTCAGCTCAAGATTATCAAAACTAAAACATACGAGCGGGAACTCTCACGTGGGGAGGGAGGGGGTGGTGGGGGGAGCCCGCCAAGGTCCCAACTAAGCTGGCCTGGGCCAAAGTGGAAGTCTTGTGGGGCCTTCTCACCCCCACCAGGGTAATGTTGGGATTCGTGAGGAGCAGCACCTAACAGTCATGACAAAGCAACGTTTAAGCAACAGCTTTTATGTAGTGATGGTCCATAATTTTAGCTGATTATAATTTTCTTTAAGAATTTTATAAATTTTAATGATATTATCATTAAAACATTAATAAACAATAATTAAAAATTTACAAATAAATTATGCTTTTTACTAGATAATAAAATTCATAATATAAAAATATATTTATATATAACCCGATTGGACTATATAATGACAAAATAAATTTCAGGTCATGATCATCATGTTTTAACTCCTAAACATATAATCAAATTAAAGATAATTGGACAAGGCAGCTATAATCACATTCGGTCAAGGTCCAAAGCTCATTTATATTTTATTCATATCTTTTTTCATCAAATTAAAGATAATTTGACAAGACAGCTTTAATCACATTGGCTCAAGGGCAAGAGCTCATTCAGGATTTTATGCAAATCATTGTTACTTTTTTTTCCTTTTTATTTTTATTTTTTTTTTTGAAAATACCACATGAACAATTTCAATGGTGCTATCTTAGAGGTAACAAGAAGATCAAGAGAAAACCTATAAATGCTTTCAAACTTTAATGTATTAGGTTGTGTTTGTTTTTAAATATCTTCACGTCACTTTCAACTAAACTAGAAGTTCTAATAAATAAAATAAAACTCCAACTTTCTCAAACAAAGTAGTTAGGTTCTTCTCGCCCTTCTCTTTAATTATAGATTTGTGGTCCAGATATGATATACCAGATGATTTTGATTGTGAAAAACATATCGAATGCACTATTTTCAGAAATTTATTTTTAATTAAAGTGGTGTCATCCCTGGATCCCTTAACCTTTGCTTTGGCTATAAAGCACGTTAGCAACTATAAATTAGATTGGCTTAGATTTAGCAAGCGGTGGCAATGGTCCTTACCCTCAGCTCCTACCTACATTTGCTTTTGACGAATTTCCGGTACTAGCTAGCTAGCTAGTAGCAACTCAGAAGTCAAATTGGCTATTGATTGGACACCACATAGGTTAGCCCTGCTTCTGTACTCTTTATGAACTTGATTAACTTGAGCAAAAATTTTTGAAGTTAACATCATCCAGTTTTAGCCAGAAAGCAAAGCAGATTCATGGATGCTAAAGTTATAAGACTATCAAATTGAGAAAAGCTAGAAATTCTTTTTTCTTTTTTAAGAAAAAAAGGTCCAAGTATTGTATAGAAAATAGAGGAAGCAGAATAGGAAATCAGATTAAATTTGTGGGAATCTTGAGTCGTAATGCAGTCGAAATTATGTAAATTTTTCCGATGATTGAAAATCTCAGAAGCCAGATTATTAATTAATCAGTTCCTATTTCCTTGTAACCGAAATTACGTAATGGAGTATGGAGACGTACTCTTCATCGCTATTCGTTCACATGGAAAGATTGTGAAAGAAGTGAAAAGCAGGAATAGAGTTCAACATACCAAATATTTAATCTTGTTCTTAACATAAAACATGCCAACACTAGTTTACAGGGCAAAGGCCAGACAGAGTAGCTGATTCTACCCTAAATTCCTAACTTCATATTTGAGAGAAGATTATCAGTAACAATATGACCAGAAGCACAGTCTAAGCCGTTCCCTACTTCCCAAAGTCAAAAAGGACCTACATATTCCTAAGCAAAAGGAGTACAACATAGATGATATATGCTTAAAAGATAAGGTCATGGAAGGAAGGCTGGTAACATATGAGAAAGCAAAGCAGCATCAGCACAAGGGCAACACCCCATGGTGAGCCACCAGCTCGATGGATAGCAGCAGGCTCCGACCCTGGCATAGGGAAATTAAGGTTACTGCCTGTGGACATCCAGTGAACCACCACAACCAGAAGCAAAGGCGATATTATCAGTAGACGCTGAAGCAGCTCAGATGCTGTGGCCATTACTGCATCATAAACCACATATCCGCAGAACCCACATACAAGAATAGTGGCTGTCAGTAGTAGCCATTGCTCTGACGCAGTGAAAGTTGAACTTCTTGATCTGGGGGCTGCTGCCATGGCCGGGGGGGGGGGTGGGTTGAAAGATTTCTGCCTTCAATATATAATAGAGTGATTTCAGAGTTTATTGAGATGTATCAAATAATGTATCGCAGGATTCAGGATATATATAGCGGGCAGTGCAACAAAGTAGCGGCCATTATTTCTCACTCTTAGTACTTCTCGTTATATATCGTAATCGAACGTTAATGATTAACGTTGAATAAACTAATGATGATGAATTAGACTACATATATATAGAGAATAAATTTACAACCTCTGAATAATTTTTTTACAAATAAAATATTTTAAAAGATATTTAAAATTATAATTATAATTATACTTATCCCATTATATGTTATAAATTATATAAAATTAAATCAAACCATCATTACAATAATTATAATAATATTTTTATATTTGTAATATTATAATTTAAATTCACTGCAGAAAATTATTTGGTGGGTGTGTACGTGTGTCTTTGTAACTTTGTCATGTAGTCCGTGTTTGTAAGAGGGTACATTTTCATTTTACCTTGTGTGGGATCAATTGAAAATTGAAAAGTCTGAGCCTCCCATGTGACGTGATTAGTGTCTTTTCTTCAACCAATCAAACTCCGAGGGTCAAAAGGGCGATGCTCGGATTCTCTGTCAAGCTAAGCAAATCACGAGTTCAAATTATGAGGTTTAAGGGATTGTTGCAACTGAACCAACTGTCAAAAGTTGGAACTGATATAAAACAATGTCACTGTTATGGATGATCAAAGCCATAACACCAGATGCAATCTTCGTCATTGGCAAAAGGTTCAACGTACACCGGCGGTTAATATTAATAACATATATTATATAAATTTAAATATATTTATATTATTTTTATATTATATCAGATTTTTAATTTTTCACGTTCTTCAATGGGATTGGGCTCAAAATTACCAACCTTTCAAATAGACATATGCTTTGCTAGAATGGTAAAATGAGAACGAATTGTAAATCTGGCAGTCAGGCTTAGAGTATAATGAAATATTGGAAGAAAGCCAGAAAGGGAAAAAAATAAAGAAAATGGTGGAAACATTGTCTACATACATACATACATATACAAGCGTTCACGAAAATGTTCGAAAATTGACAAATCAATAAAGGTCATTTACATGCATATGTCAACTCGCAATTACAATACCGATTACATAAGTTACATCTAGAATTTTACACATTCACCGTGTTACTAATAAAAAAAGCATATATTTATGAAATAAATTATATAAAAAATTAAATATTTTACGAGTGCTATTTATTTATAAAACGGGTATTTTTTAAGAATAAATAGTAATTTACAAAAATACATATATATGAAATTTTAAAACATATATATAAGACTATTTTATTTTAATATTACGATTATATTTGATTTATTTTTTAATTTTATCAAATTGATGTCACTTTAGGTATAACATCAAACTCTTTCAAACACTTGTAAATAGTATTGATTTTCCCACGCAACTCTCAAAATTTCAAAGGTGGATTTAATGAATTTCATTAGTTTACCCTCTCATAATTAATTTGGATACTAAATCACAAGCTATTATCAGTCGTAAAACACTAAAGAAAGGAAGCAACTCCTCGAATAGAAAATATAATTGCATGTCAACAGCCTCGTGCTGAGAAACTTATAATGATACGAGAGTTTAGGTTCAAATTTTAGTTTCTCTTCCTCATCCTCAAATTATTAAAAAAAAAAGAAATTAAAATTGCCCATACTTAAGATTGCTTTGAATTAATTGCACGTTTGGTACTAAATTTTAGGAAAATGTATAAATGGACACTTTAAAAGGAAAAATATATTATTTAAACCATGAACTTTCAAATTATGTACCATGTCAACCAAGACTTTAAATTGCTAACCAATTAGAATTAGTTTATGCTTGTGAGTTTTGACGTCGAACTAAACTGTTAACCTACATCTTCACCCTACAAAATTATCAAAATTTTTAATATAAATTAAAAAAAAAAAGATTTGAGCGAAGCTAAATGTACGGCAAAAATTGACTGGCAACCTAGCCTATTGGCAATCGAAGAGTTTGGATGGAATCACTTCCTAATTTAGCTTGTCTTCATGGTGTGTTTCGAAAATAATAGCCCTTAACATTTTCAAACAAAGATTGACAAGAATATGGCATAATTATAGTGGCTAGATTTAAATGCCAGATATACCAGTTAAGAATTAGACTTAGGATTTAACACAATTAGACTCAATATAATTTAAAAGCTCAGACGTAAATGATATATATATATATATTCAAATGCGAAGTTATACAATATTTTTCTCGAAATACATGTATGAAAAATGTTGTAATTAACTCTGTGTTTTCATGTGCCAATCAATACATATTTGTAATTTGAGTATCATTAAGAATTAAGATACAACACTGAATTTAACAAACAAAGATTGGTGAAATTCTTACCTTAATATTGAATCAAAAATAAAATAAAACTAAAGTAAATAGGTATTCAAATATAACACTTTTAACATATTTTAAATGGGTTAAACAACAAATTTGTTACCGTGTTGCAGGTGAATATTAAAATTTGTCACTATATTTTCTTTTAAGTGATATTTGTCATTTTACTTTTGAAATTAACTACAAATTTACTACTACAATTTATTCTAAGTGATATTTGTTACTATACTTATGGAATTAAGGATAAGCTTAGTTTATCACTATATTTTAACTCAATATTAAATTTTTGCTATTATAATTTTGTTTAATTGAATTTGTAATTAAATTTTAATTTATGATTGAATTCTACCTCTTAATTTGATTTTAGATAATTTAAAAATAAAATTTAATAAAAATATTAGAAATATTTCATTTTAATTTATAATGATAAATAAATTAATAAAAATTTTCAAAACAAAAGTTAAAATTGTATATAATAAAATAAAATTCTATGTTGGTTTTTTTTTTTTCATTCATCTTTGAGTTATAAAATTTGATCGTCGCTGATCAAAACGACATACCTCTTCCACAATGTTATATTTTAAAACTTTTTTCATGTTCGTATTTTCTGAAAATTTAACAAGAACAAAATATTTCATAAAGTTCGTTTTCATTAAATTAAAAAATTAAAAAAAATGACAAGACAAGAAAGAAAAATGCATATTATGTTGCATCAACTAAAAGAAAAACCAACATGAAAAATTAGAAAAATCACATTAATATATATATATATAT
>JBBYHO010519879.1:0-18510 GCA_038382025.1 Adansonia gregorii | reverse complement strand
CTACTTGAGCAAGTAAGGGCAACCTATTCCTCTCGTTTTTTTCCTAAATTTTTTTCAAGAAAAAAAAATTCGAGACTTTATTTCATTGTTTGGAATAAGTCAAAGAAGCATCTGAGTAGGACGAGCTTTAGATAGAAAGATTCGAGACAACGAGTTCGGTGCACAGCCGCTTCGTCGGGAAGGTGCTAAGGAGTAATCCATCCTTCTCTCATTTTCATTTTATATGATCCTTTAATTTTTGAGGTTTGATTTCATTATTTTAGAAAAATGAACATTTTTTTATATTCCTTTTGGGTTTGGATTTGATCTGATTGAAGCACTAGGGTTTTTGATTGATGTTATTTCAATGAAACTGATAGGGTTGTGATTTTATTTTTAAATTGCATCAGATCTCCCAGGGTTTTCCGTTTTCATTTACTGCATTTCCGCCCACCAATAACTGTAAGCGAAGAAAAAACTTCTTGTTTCTTTTTGATAATTTTATACGATGCTTTTATTTCTGATTTTGAATTAGAAGTATTTAGAATATAGGTCTAGATGACCCAGCAATTGACTTAATGAACTTAATTATTTATTTCTTTTCCAGTTCTTGCCTTTCATGTTCCCATTCGTAAAGCAAAGCTTTAACTATTTGCATGTTATTCTTTATTTAAATTCACATTTTTTTGAGTTTTAAGGGTTTGAAGGAATAGGGGATTCTTTAATTTTTTTAAAATGTACTTATGCACTTCTTTTTTTTTTTTTTAACTAGTGCTAAAATAGAAGGGAAAGATAATATTTACTTCTAATTATTTGATTTATTTGCTTTGAACAGATATTTAGTCATCAAGTTGTTTACAGGTTTTGAAGTTAATATATTGATAATGATTTTTTTTTTTAATTTTTAAGATTTGGAAATTAGGATTTCTTTGGGATCAAAGATTTTTTATGCTATTGAAAATTGTTCAGATAAATTTTTAGATTTGCATTAAGTTCTGCTGGGTACAGCATAGAGAAAAAAGTGAAGGAAGCAAAACCAGAAATTTGAGTTTTCTAATTAACAATGATAGGCAGATATTTGAGGGTTTTAATCCAGATTTATGACTCAGTTTCGTCTAACTATTGCTATGAGGATTGTTACAAACTTTGCTGCTTGATAATATTTAAAGATTTCTCATATGGATTAATTATTTAGTGATTATTTCGCTTTTGTTTGTTTATCTTAGTGCTTGCAAGCATTGTTCCGAGTCCACTTGCTTTAAAATATTTGATAGTGTTTCAAATACACAGGTTCATTCATGAGAACATAAATTTAGTTTATTTTGTGCTGAACTTAAATTTAGTTTATTTTTTGGTATTCCGAAGTAATATCATTGGAGGGATATACAAATTTTCCAATTTCAGTCAAGGCAGTTGGAATTAAAGAAACTTTTTTTTCCCTTTAAACATTTATTGCAAAGAATAAGAATGTAGCCTTAAAGAAGTAAAAAAAACTAACTTTTTTATGTTCTGAATTTTGATTGAGATCAAGAGCCAATCTTCTCTTTTCTCAAACAACTTAAGGTTTTGCACTTTTTGCTGTTCTTTTGTTTTAAGATTCATTGCTAAATTTTGGTTTTTTTGTCCCCTTCATTAACTAACTCTTTGTTGCTTCTGTTAAAACAGGTTTTGATTCAAATATTGATTTTTTTTTCTTTGTTCTTTCGCGAGGGTTGTTTGACTACTGCAGCGTTTGATTCTTAGGTTAGTATTACTTTTTCATGTTTTAAATGTTAATTGAGATCAAGAACAAATCTTCTTCTTTCTTAAATAACTGAAAGTTAAAACCAGCACGTTCTACTCTAAAATGTATAAAACATGTTCAGGGCATTCTGTTCACTAGGATTTGTGTAAACTTTGTTTCCAAATATCTTATTACTTTTAATAGAAAAATATTAGTTGTTGAATTTGAGTGCATTCAATTGTTTTTCTACTCTGTTGTTCTTGTTGAATAGTGCAGCAATATGTAGCCATCTTTTAGTTATATATATATATATATATATAATATCTGATTGATATAATGCCTTTAGTAGTTGCCTAGAATCGATTACATCAATCAAGTGAGAATAGGTTTAGAAGGTTGGAAATGCTAACCTTCAATAAATCAAAGGGACAGAATGATATTTACTCCACTTCTATTTTTGAGTCTTTCATTGATGCAGAAAGATGTTCCTGTTTGCTCTCTTTAAATTTCAGTCCCGGTCTTTAAAAATCTTTGAGGCAAAATCGGAATGCCTGATGCGCGACATGGGATTCATAGTAGCTTTTCTTGATTTGTAGGTCATGGACATGGACATTGACACCCATGCAGTTGACAACAAGAGGCTGAAAAGATGTCGGATCAAAAAGGTAACTTTTTAAATATTTTGCATTTATTTTATTTTTTTATATGATAAAGAAATTGATTCTGTATATTATTATCTAGAGTAGATGTGGAGTTTAAACATATTAATTATTCTGTCCTTATAAAAACCATGAAAAAAATAACTTCGTTTCATTGCTATTATTATTGTTTTTTATAATTTGAAGTAGGTAATTTTAAAATTTTAATTCAATAAGATTTATATTCATTTTTAAATTGTTTTTCAGCTTTAAGCAAGATTATTTATTTCTTTTATTTTTTTTGTTTAGCGCGACATTAAGGCTGCAATTAAAGGTTCAGCTCTTAAGTTGAAGAAGAGGCTCTTCAACAATAATTTTGATGGAGTTGTTGTCTTGGATGAAAGGAAAACTGAAGGTCTTTGGAATATTAGCTTTCAAGTTTTTGAAGACCGTGACGAAGCTATATTGTACAAAAACCGGATAATTCTACTGAAAGATTGTCCCTCGGTTTTGAATGTACATAATTTAATCTGCTTTTCGAATTTCTCACTGCTGGTGGTAGATAGATTTGGTGAGAGCTTTCGAGACTGGTAAGAAAATTGCAAGAATTTGTGGGAAAAGAATGGAGATTATGTGCATGCTGGCTTGGAGTTACGAATGGTGTTTAGGTATGTTTATTTTATATCTTTGTTTATCATTTTGTTTGTGCTCTTCTTGGTTTGTATTTCTAAATGTTTCTCTTTAAATTTTATAGGAAACTGATCGTGGCGATGCAAGATATGCATTCTAGAGATATGTTTCATGGAAACACATCTGAAAATACTGTTCGAATCACTTCATCAGGCGAAGTGCAATTAGTCGGATTAGAGGTTTGTGCATTAGGGCTGATGGCTTGCATTCGCCGTGATCTCAACTCTTTAAGAGATCTTGTTATGAAAGTTATCAGGCAGCATGAAGTGGAAGAAGAATGGCCTGAAGAGTTCAAGATTTTCATTGAATTGTATAATCTGATACCATATGAAGCTGCAATTCAGAACGAAAGGAAAATGAAGGATGTTTCGTTTTTCATCTTCAACAGTCCCTTGTGTTGGGACTGTACTGATGGATTCCTGTTTGTTCATAAAGTTGCTGCTCTGAGATTAATGAATATAGAAGAATTTGAGGATTCTTTTAAGACGTCTGGGACGCAAGCAGGTCCAGCTTGTTTGGATGATTGGAAGATGCATATTCCGAGTGTTCTTGGTTCATTACATTTTGAGCAAAAAGATATTAAAGAGAGCTATTCGACTCCAAGCTCTAGCATTGAATATCTTAGGGCTGTCTTTGCACATTATCAAGATGTATGCTTTTCTTTCCTATTGTTACTGTTATTTTACTTCTTTTTAGAGGATTTAATGCTGTAAAAATGGAATAAACTTTTTATTTAATTGATTGATGGTGTAAACTTTATATCCTTGTAGGGGATTATTGATTTATCTGGTGAGAAGAAGAGAAGCGGCAATGAAATTACGAGCTTTGCTTCAATTGATTTGGTAGTCCAAGGACATTTACACCAAATTTGGCCCAGAATCTATTACGCCATTGCTTCTGGTTACATGAATGGTCGAACGCATTTTCCTTCGAAAGCCAAAGATCATCTTAAACATGAAGTGATTGAGTATTTCAAAAAGGCACCAAATGTGCAGGTTTGTTCTTAATTTTTACATTTTTTCTATTAAATTTGGGTTTTCCTTGTTCTTTATTTGTGTTCGTCTCTACGTTTACCTGTATTCTTGTCAACTGTATTTTATTTCTACGAAATAATTTCTCTTTGCAATTAATAGGTTAAAGGAAAACATTCTTATCAAGTGGTTGCTGTAAGGCATCCGTAGTCTAAGCATGAGAACATGGTTTGGGCACATTGGTCCTCAGGATGTTGGATATGTTAAACTCATTGTTGCATTGCCGGCAAGATAGATACTCTCACTCGCAGTTGTTGTTTTTTTTTTTTTTGGGTTCACATGTCTTCAAGATGGTGGATGTGTTAAAAACTTTTTGTTGCATTGCCAGCGAGAAGTATATTCTTGTCATCTGGGGTTGTTTGATTTTGGCTCTACATGTATATTCTGAATTTGAAGCTTGAAACTGTTAGCATCTAAGTATCCAAATCATACTTTGAGCAATAGAATTTCGAGATTTAAAACAAAGGGTGCCAAATTCAGGTGCATCTATGTGAATTGATTGTGGTAGGCTTAGAAGCCATGAAATCAGTTGCCTCCTATCCCAGGGCACTCCCCATTCTGCAACCATTTTTATCCTCACACTCTAAGCGTATGCATATGTATACAAAATATGTTGGGATGTTGCATAATGATGCCTCAGTTGTATAATGTTTGGTTGATTCTCGTATGGGGCTTTTCAGATGTTGTCTCCCTGGCAACCAAGCATCAAACTAAATATTCTATTGTTTCTCTGGTGTGTAGTTTTCTTAATTAATTTTACTACTACAATTGGTTGAATGGTAGTTGGATATCTAAACTCTAAATTTTTTTTTTTCTTAAGTAAAAGAAGTGGCGTTATTTCTGCCGAATATGAGTAAATAAAACTTTCGAATCTGAATGTTATTTAAGCGTTTATTGAATTCATCAAACGAAACCAAGGATCCGACGCTCTGAATCCGTCACCAGAGCAAATTACCATAAAGTCAACTTCAATTGTGAGAGAAAACACAACTATTGGCAGCACTTAACTCACTGCAAATAGTTTTCAGGAGTCTCCACCAAAGTAATCGGAACTAACTTTCATAACTTTTTTTAATCCGACTGAAACAAAAGCTGATCTAAATCTTAATTGAGTCTTATTTCCTGCTCTTGTCCTTTTAATTTAAAAAACTTTTAATAGTTCGTCCAAATACTTTCAAGTGCTAAGCGAACTTTGAGATTAAAAATGTGGGCCAAGTCTACTATCTGCTTCACAAGTATAAGAAGCAACTCTTTTTTTATTGGCATGAAAATTTTCATCGACGCCCAGCTAGATTCCATGGATATGTAGGCCAAGATAGACGGCCCATGGGCACTTTGTACAAGCGATCCGGAATTCTGGATCATATTCATATTCGAATATGGTTTAAGAACAAACACGGGTTGAGTTTTAGCAGATTCCAAACACCAATGTACCGAGTAGGGCTAGGGCATCGATTTCCATATAAGATCAATATGGCGGCATCAGATTCAGATGCAGCCGATAAGAGGGAAAGGAAAGAGCGATGGCGAGCTTGGAGGAGGTTTCAGGACTGAAGAAGAGGTCGAGTAGTGAAATACCTTCTCGAACAAAGAAGAAGGACAACAAGCGAATGCTCCGACGAAGATGCAATGAGATTGATTCCCCCGCAACTGAGAAACCTGTGATCTGCTTCCATAGGCGCTGTTCAAGTATACACGCCTTTTACTTGTTTAACTTCTCCTCCTCGGACGACGATGACGAAGAAGATCATCGTCACCGGATTCTCCATGGGCCATATGGACTTGGAAGAAGTGTTCTACCTCCTATTTTTGGACCTCAGCAGATGCCTAAGGTGAAAACCTGGGATTGCAGCTTTGCTGTCTTAGGCTCCAATATCTACCATATAGGCGACTTCGATTTTGGTAATAAGGTGCATTGTTTTGATACGATTAATCCTGAGGAGGGTTGGAGGGAGGTTGCCCCCTTGATTAGAGGCGGCCATTCGCCTACTATCGCTGTTCTCGACAGTAAGATTTATGCCATGGATATTAATTCTGGGAATGAGAAGAAGGAACCTTGGGGTCAAGTTTTCGACCCTGCCTTAAATACATGGAGTCCCATGCCTAAGCTTCCCTCTCCCGCAGAGGGGGCTAGTTACTTGGCACATCTAGATGACGAAAAAACCATTCTTGTTTATGCTGATGTTGATGGTGGCAACATCTTATATGGCTATAACGTCAAAACTAATTATTGGCTGAAGTTGGACGAGGATTTTGAGGAAAAAGCTAAAATCTTTGCAATGTCCGAAACTCCTGTGGCAGTCAATAGATGTTTGTATTGGCTTGGTGACGATGAATTGTTTGGCTATGATTTAGATGAGGGAGAAGTTTACACGGGTAAGTTTGGTTACCTTGATTTGGAGCTTCGAGGGATCGTAAGGCATCCTGGAGATAATATTGTTTCTGATTATGCAATGAGTGACGAATGTAAGTTAATTTCATTAGGTGGTGGAAAGCTGTGCATAGTTTGGCAGCATGATAAAATAGTTGGCCCCTACACCGACCCGCTTATCGATCCCAATGTAAAGGATTCAACTTTTTATTGTGTTTATTGTGTCAAATTTCAAGTTTCCAAATGTATCCGACGATCCAAGCAGGGTAAACTGGAACGTATCTTGGGCATTTCGGTTGAGTCTTCTAAATCGTTTCTCCTGGAGGGCCCTCGCTTAAATTTGTGTTATGTTGGAGCCATGTAAGTCTTGCTTTTTAACTTTATCTTTACTTTTTTATTTGGTAGTTTGAACTTTATTGATTTGCTTCTGAAGATGGCATTTCTAATTCTATGCTCTCTCAGTAGGATGTAGTTGTTTTGGAATTTATTTTGAGTGTTTGTCATCGCAGTGTTAAGTTTAGTAAAGTTATGCATCTATTGGTTTTAACTCTCTGGTATAGTATATATATGTTAAGAGTAAAGAAATGGGCTGACTACGAATTTAGTAGTCTACATGATTCCTTCAAAAAAGTTGTTTTCAGGCAACCATTATCTAAATTAACTTAGAATTAGGATCAGTAATCCATTAGGAACGAAGATCATAGCTGTAGAAGCAAAAGTGAATTTAGCAAACAAGTAATGCATCTAATTAGGAGATTGGAAGAGATGAATGATGAACTATGTTACCCAGACTCTCCTTTTTTCCATAAGAATCCATGTTTAATACCTATGTTTGACAAATATTTCAGATATGAGCATAGGGGTATGATATCTAAATATATGGACAAACTTCAAAAAATTGAGCATACTCGTGTTAGACAAATATCCTTATCCAACACTCATCCCAAGTCCAGCTAGCATAGATAATGAAACTATCCCTTGAATCATAGAATGGAGAAGATAAGCTAGAAGAAAGAACCAAGCACCCCAACAATTTTAAGTTGTCCCTTCCTTTTATATATGATCCTATATGAGCCATTATGCCATGAGCTTGTTCTGACTAAATACATGCCAGCGACGCTAAATTGGTACTTAAAATGGTTTCGTTCAAATAATTAAAACAGAAAAAGTATTGCAGTATTGAATCTAATCCATTTTAACTAATTTTACATGATTCTCTGATGAAATGGAAATAATGAAATACATGTTAAAGCAGGATTTAACTTTGAGTTGAATTCTTTTTTTTCTCTTCACGTTGAAATAATTGTTGGTTTTAGCTGAATGGATTGTTACTTGAGCCTGTGGTAATATAGTGTTGCTTATTTAGAATGAAGCAATTTGTATTCTTTTCTCATTTCCAAGCTCATGTTTCAATCTGGCTCCTACAATGGAGAAAACACAGGGAAGGAGCATTGAGAGGCAAGGAAGAAACTTGTGGAGTGTGGCAATGTAGGAAGGAAAGAAAAATTAACCCAAAGAAGAGCAACAAACCAGTGCTTCAAAGATGTTCTCAGTCTTCGTCAGTGGAAAAATCTATCTGCTTCCGGACAATATTTGGTCCTAAGAGTATATCGAACTTCTACATGTTCAGCTTCCCATATGATGAAGATAGCAAAGCTGTTGATGATCATCATTACCAAATAATCCACGGTCCGTATGGATTTGGGAGAAGCTTGCTACACCCAATATTTAGTGGTTACAAGAAAAATCGAGAAGGCAACTGTGCTGCTCTTGGCTCTACTATCTACTGTTTTGGTGGCTTCAATAAGACTAAGTCTGGTCATGTAACTCACACTCGAAAAGTTCACTGTTTCGACACAAGGGATCCTGCTGGTGGTAGGCATAAAGTTCCTAGCATGATCAAACCCAGGTTTCACCCTCATATCCACACTCTAGAAGGCAAGATTTATGTCCTGGGAGGTCTTGATGAAGATGATACAAGTGGACCATGGATGGAAATGTTCGACCCTAGCCTTAATAAATGGATTGGCTTATCATCTGACCCTTACATCAATGCCACTCCAGATTCATTCTTTCTATCTGCCCTTCTTGAGGACTCCAAAACCCTATTGGTTTTTTACCGTGGTCAAGATTACGTGCATGCATATGATATTGCAATGGATTCTTGGTACGTCTATGGGTATAAGTTCGATATAAAAGATTATCGTATTTTCTGCAAAGCTGTCACTATTGACAGAACTTTGTATCAATATGACTGTGATGATGGTATTATTGCATATGATCTGGATGAGAAAAAGTGGTTCAGGGGTCAATTTTGGCGGTCACGCTTGGAGTTGAGGGGGCTGCTATCGCAACCGCTAGATTCTCAATTAGAGTCTGAGGTTTATCCAATCTTGCTCCATATTGGTGGTGGAAAGCTCTGTCTCCTTTGGCAGGATAGGAAAGTTTGCGGTCCGTACACGGACGATGATACAGACTCTTGTTTTACTTGTGTTTATTGGATCAAGTTTCGAGTGTCGAAACTCATCGGCTTCAATGGAGAAGGCATATTAAATATTGCCATTGAAGCATCTAAATCGTTTCTGGTTGATGGTTCAGTGGCCTTGTGTTCGGCAATTTTTATGTGAGTTATTGCTTTGTTCTTTGTTTCTTTGTGTTGAGCCACTTCGTAATTAGGTTCTGTATAGATTGTAGAGATTTGCTTTAGGTTTAATCAGATTGATAGATTCATGGTTTGGACAAACTTATTATGATTGTAGCCTTTGAACCCAATGAACTCCTGGTCGGGCTCATGGAATTTTTTGCTCGCAGGAGTCCTTTAAACTAAGCTAAAATTTCTTGTGTATTTTGCTTTGGCTAAGCATCTCGACAGCCTCCTTTTTCTTCCTATACTGTACTTGTGTCGGTTGTTGAAGAGGGTGCTAATCTTGTTTACATTGCAGGAATACATCATCTGGAGAAGAGGATAATGAAATTGAATCTGGAGTTAGTGGTTGTTCAAAGTGGAGGCAAGAATGAGGTCTGCTCTTTTTTTTTTTTTTTTTTGCAATAGTTATTATTTTTGACCTTTTGCAATCTTCAGTTTAGATTTATTTTTAACCATTTTTGGTATTTAGAGCGGCTGTGTTTGCAAAACTAGGTTATTTTCTTGGGTAGATGAGAAAAAAAAAAAAAAAGCCTATGAAAACTGTTGTTCCCATTGTTTTGAGTCGTTTGAATTTGGAATTAGTTAGAAATGATTGAAGGATGCAAGAGGCACTGTAGTCTATAGGAGGAAAAGCTATGTTGTTGTTTGTCTTGAAATCTGAAATATTCCTTTAAATCTAGGGGGTCAAGGCAAGTTATTAATTGTCATTATGCAAGTTCTGTATGAATGGATGTGTGATGCATGCTTAGAAATATGAGTCCAATGTAATCATAGGCCAAATTTTATAGGCTTAATCTACTTCTGGTTTCAGTTATGTATAGATATATATTTCATATTCAACTAGAATAGAATTTCATATAATTATACATATATATATATATATATATCGTAAGGAAACTGTTGGAAATACTTAAAAGCTTTTTATTCCTTAAAAGGTGAACAGTAAACGTAGGTTTTGTGAGAAAATGTTATATACTATGGAATTTGACTGTTTAAAAGTAAGTCGGTATTAAACTGCTCATGTAGTGTATGGTTTACTTGAATAACATAATATCTTTGATTTAAGCTCATAAAATGAAATTTTTGATGGAGTTGTACATTAACATTGTGAATGTTGTGGCAGGTGAGGTCTCAGCGCTTTTATGTTGAGAAGATTGTGAGTGCATTTGGGTTTTGTTAATGGAAGAGTCAAATATTTATGACTTGACATGGAAGAAGTCTTTGACGACATGTTTAGGAAAGGACATCAACTGCCTTTTTATGTAATTAATATATATTAGGTTACTATATCTTTCTATCTATAGATTAGTGCAGTACTGCAGTGCATGCAGTTCATTAGGTTATTCTAAGTGTGTGTTTAGAAGATTCTATGCTTATTTTGTAAATTCCTTTTTTTAAGTTATTTTATGCTTTAATTTAAGATTCCACCTATTAATGTCATATATATATATATATATTTATTTATATTACATTTATGTATAATGGATTAGATTCTCCTAATTTATTTATATAATAGATTACATTTATACGATAGATAATGACATGGAATAAAATAGTGACGTGGCTTAATGTAACTCGTTTAGTAAAACAAAATTATAAATACTCCTATTAGGGAATAGAGACTTTATTTTATCCTAGCATAGGTAAAAGCTTAATAGTTATATATACAAGTTTTGAAAGCTACCCACCTAAACATCAATAATAGGAATTACTTATTAACAAATAAAATGAAAATAGAGGTTTTTTTTTTTTAATTTTACAAATAAAATTAAAAAATTATCTTATATGCAATAAGTTAAATTTAAATTTTGGTAATAGAATTTTTAGTAATGTTAAAAAGGACTCACCACCTTATGATCTTTGAATTTTTAGTAAGGCTTAAAAATGTCTACTTGGTATCATCTACTTGCATCCAATGGGTCTTTCCTTGGATCTTAAAAACAACTCCTCAGAGGAAGAGCAGCTCTTTTCAAGAAGAGTAGACTTGGTTGGCCCAACATGGAACCTAAAAACAATTCCTTTAAGAAGAAGCAGACTTAACTGATTCCACCCAAAATAGAGCTGAAAAAACATTTATGTTAATTACAAAATTAACTTTCGTATATATTATTTTTTTAAATTAAGTATTTAAAAAAATATTTTTTGTTCAAATAAATACTCCAAGCTCGACGTCATTCTTTCCCGTTTCCCGCTGGTCGGCCGCATCTGAATCTGGTGTCGCCATATTGATCTTAGATATAAATCGATGCCCCAGCTATGTTTGGTACATTGGTGTTTGGAATTTGCTACAACATAAACATGATATGGGGGTGAAACCTTGGTTTGATCGTGTCAGGAACTTTATTCCTATCATCCCCAGGATCCCTTGTGTCAAAACAATTGACTTTTCTATTGTGAGTTTAATGACTGGACTTGGTCCTATTGAAGCCACCAAAACAGCAGACAATGAAGCCCAGAGCCGCACGGTTGCCTTGTCGGTTTTTCTTATAACCACTCACTATTGGATGTAGCAAGCTTCTCCCAAATCCATACGGGCCACGGATTCTTTGTTAATGATACTCATCAACAGCTTTGCTATCGTCGTCATATGATAAAGTTGAAGATGTAAAAGTTAGATATATTCTTAGGACCATATATTGTCCGGAAGCATATAGATTTTTCCATTGACGAAATCTGAGAACATCTTTGAAGCATTTTGTTTGTTGCTCTTCTTTGAGTCAATTTTTCTTCCTTGCTCGTCATCGCTCCTTCTCCATTGTAGGGTCCAAATCAAAACATGAGTTTAGAAATGAGAAAAGAACACTAATGAGCAGCAATAGATTACCATATGCTGAAGTAACATCATTCACCTAAATTCAACAATGAAGAGAAAAAAAAAATTCAACCCAAAGTCAAATCCTGCTTTAACATGTTCATTATTTCCATAACATCTGAAAATCATGTAAAATTGGTTTAAATGGATCATATTTAATACTGCTATAGTTTTTCGGTTGCAAACTTGCCATTATTTCAGTGAGACCATTAAAAATATAAATGTAGAGTCAGTTGGCACGTATTCGGTTAGGACAAGCTTATAGCATAATAGCTCATATAGTATCACCAAGGAAAGGGACAGCTTCAAATTGTTGCGGTGATTGATTCTTTTCTTGTAGCTTATCTTTTCTATTCGATGATTCAAGGGTTAGGTTCATCATTCATCTCTTCCCATCTCCTAATTAGGTATATTATTTGCTTGCCTAGTTCACTTTTGCTTCTACGGTTTAGCCCTTTGTTCCTAGTAGAAGTATTAATCCTAATTCCAAGTTAATTTAAGTTATGGTTGCCTGAGAACATCCTTTTTCTTTATGGAGGGAAAAAACAGAGGAATAAACGAGCGAGAACCATGTAGACTACTAAATTAAGAGTCAGCCAATTTCTTTAACATGTATGTACTAAACCAAAGAGTCAAAATAACAGATTCATGATTGTAATAAATTTTAACCCTACGGCCAAAAACACTAAAAATAAATTCCAAAACAACTACAGTCTACTGATAGAGCATAGAATTATAATGCCATCTTCAGATGCAAATTAATAAAGTTTAAACTCTGCTGTGAGATCAATCAAATCGAATAAAAATAAACTAAAGATAAATAACAGGACTTACATGCGCCCAACATAACCCAAATTTAAGCAAGGGCCCTTTAGGAGAAACGATTTGGAAGACTCAGTCAAAATGCTCAAAATGCGTTCTGGTTTGCCCTCCTCGGATCGGTGGATACCTTGGGAAACTTGAAATTTAACACAATAAACACAATAAAAAGTAAAATCCATTAAATTTGGATCAGTGTGCTGCCAAACTATGCACAACTTTCCACCACCTAAAGAAATTAACTTATATTCGTCGCTAGTTGCATACTCAGAAACAATATCATCCCCAGGATGTATAACTATCCTTAGAAGCTCCAAATCAAGGTACCCAAATCTACCAACATCAAGCTCTTCCTCGTCTAAATCATAACTATACAACTCATCGTCACCAAGCCAATACAAACATCAATTGACTGCCACAGGACGTTGGCCTGTTGCAAAGATTTTCCATTTTCCAGGAAATCCTCGTCCAACTTAACCCAAGAATTGGTTTTGACTTCATAGCCATAAAAGAGTTTCCTACAGTCAGCAGTAACGAGAATCGTTTTCTCGTTATCGAGATGTGTTAAGTAACAGGCTTAATCGCAGGAGAGGGAAGCTCAGGCATGGGGCTCCATGTATTTAAGGCAGGGTCGAAAACTTGACCCCAAGGTTCCGTCTTATCATTCCCAGAATGAATACCCATTGCATAAATCTTATTGTCAAGAACAGCCACAGCATGCGAATGTCCGCCTCTAATCAGAGGAAGCAACCTCTCTTCAACCGCCTAAGGATTACTCGTATCAAAATAATGCACCTTATTACTAGAACTGAAGCCACCAATTTGGTAGATATTGCAGCCCAAGGCAACAAACTGGAACCACATCTTTTCCCCACAGGCGTCTGTTAAAGTCCAAAAATTGGAGGCAAAACACTTCTTCCAAGTACATATGGCCGATGGAGAATCCGCTATCGATAATCTTCTTCTTCTTCAACTTCATTGCCTGACAAGGAGAAGTTAAACAAGTAAAAGGCGTGTATACCCGAACTACGCCAACGGAAGCAGACCACAGATTTCTCATTTGTGGGGACATAAGTCTCATTACGTCGTCGGAGAATTCGCTTATTGTCCTTCTTCTTTCTCCGGGAATGTATTTCACTACTGGACCTCTTCTTCGGTCCTTGAACCTCCTCCAAGCTCGACGTCATTCTTTCCCGTTTCCCGCTGGTAGGCCGCATGTGAATCTGATGCCGCCATATTGATCTTACATATAAATCGATGGCCTAGCTATGTTTGGGACATAGGTGCTTGGAATTTGCTACAACACAAACACGATTTTTGTAAACCGAAAATCATGATGAGCTGTGCAGATTCATCATTCCGATCTCGCCGTAGGCGTTTGGAATACGATCCTGATGAATTGTGCAAGTGCCCATGGGCCATCTACGTCTAAGCCTACTTATCTTGATAATCTTGCTGGGTTTCGGTGAAGAATTGCATGCCAATAAACAACAATATTGATTCTTCTACGCGTAAAGTAGACAGTAGACTTATCCCATTACCCATTTAATCTTCGAGTTCATTTGGTATTTGAAAATATTTGGAGGAAATATTAAAAGTTTTTAAATTGGCTATTAGCTTAAAAACAAGAATCGATTAAACTTTTGATCAGCTTTTGTTTTAATATTCACGATCCCTAATGTGGCTCAGCTCAACTTGGATTAAGTTATATTATCTAAATTTTATAAATATAATGAATATACATATGAAAAAATATGTCAAGTGGTATATTTTTATTATATTAATTGAGAATGTTATTTTTTAATATATATATTTAATCAAACAAATAATTTGACTCTTTAATTTGTTTAAACTTGATATGAGTATATTACATTAACAGAACATGATATTGAGCAATCAAATTAAATGAATATAAATAGTAAAAAATAAAAAAATAAAAAATTACGAAAGTTAATTTCGATTGCTTGCGTGGGGGCTCCTGAAAACAAATTGCTGTTAGTTAATGATGCCAATATATGTATTTTTCCCTCACAATCGAAGTTAATTTTTATTATAATTTGTTTTAATGCTGAATTCACACCACTGGATCCTTATTTCCGTTTGATGAATTCAATAAATGATTAAATAACATTCAGATTGGGAAGTTTTATTTACTCATATCCAGCGGAATAACGTCTGTTTTTCACTAGAAAAAAATTGGAATTTAGATATCAAGCTGCCATTCAACCAATTTTAGTAGTAAAATTAATAAACAAAACTGCACATGAGAGAATCAACGAAGTATTGAGTTTGATTCTTGGTTACCAAGGAGACAACATCTGAAAAGCCCTATAGAGAATCAACCAAACATAAACTAACTAAAGCATCATTATGCAACATTGCAACATATTTTGTGTGTGTGTGTGTGTGTATGCATGCACCTCAAAGTGTGAGGATAAAAATGATTGGGAAATGGGGAGTGCCCTGGGATGGGAGGCAACTGATTTCTTGGCTTCTAAGCCGACCGCAACAAATTCACATAGATACACCTGAATTTGGCACCCTTTTCTATAAATCTCGAAATTCTGTTGTTCAAAAGCATGATTTGGATGCTTACAGGTTATACGTCAGACAGACAAAACAAACAAACAACCAGTAAGTGACAAAAAGAGTATCCTTCTTGCTGTCAATGCAACAGAAAATTTGGCACTTCCAACACCCTGAAGACCAATGTGCCCAAATCAGTGAGTCCATGCTTACACTACGGAAGCCTCATACTACTTGATGCGAACATTGATTGTCCTTTAACCTATTTACTGCAAAGAGAAATTACTACTTAGAAGTAAAATAAAGTTGTCATAGATAGAGAGATTATTCAACGTGGCGTTCAAGCTTGCAAACTTTTGTCCAGAAAAATTGTCAACCTACGCCTTAAGCCTCAAAATTCTCAATGCTTATCAATCCACATGCAACACAACAATACGGATACCACAACATTACAATAAATAAGGATAACACAAAAATAATCAAATTAAAATGTCTTCCAACTCGGTAAATATTAAAAATTAAAAAAAAAAGAAAAGAAAAACCTGAAAGGATAGATGCAATTCCATTCTTCCCTTCTGTTGAAGACTTAAAATCACATTTCTCTGTCCAGCAGGGGGAACACAATGGACATATACATTGATATGCTACCATGTGATAACCGGACTATTCTAATAGACGTGGAGATTTAGCTTCCACACTTATTCAGGAAACTTCAAAAAAGAGTAGCAAATAATAATGTCACATCTTCGATCACAATTCATAAGACTCATTTCTCACACCCCATGAGATATTTGAAGGGTAAAACACACAGTCTCAGGCTGATACAAAAGGTAGATAACTGTGCTTTAGCACAAATCTAGCCATCACCATAGGTTGATATGGTATAAATATCATATATCCAGACATGTCGTCATAGCATGGACGGCTATCTTTAAAGGATCAGTTCTAGGAGTACAGCTTCTTCAGACTTGAGCACTATGTGTTTATTATGTGGTCAAGAGACAAAAACAAGGGATCATCTGTGTTTAGAGACTAGCAGGAGATTAGGCTAGTGAATTTCAACAGGCAAAGCAAAGGTTCAAAGGTCGAGGAGATTAGCCTGAAATGCTTATGTTTACTAAATATGGAAGGAAAGGAATGGCAGAACTTTTGGCAGACAGCACAATACACACGCTAGAAATTTTGTAGGGGCAGTGAAGTGTAGACTGCATGTTTACAAAGCATTGGGTTCGAGATATCAAATATTTGATCGATTGGTGTGTGTCTGTTCTTTTCCTGCCATTGCAGCTTATCCATGAAGATGCGAAGGTCAAGCTCACACAATGAAATTCAATGACAATGGCGTCTAATACTCCAGGATTAAGTCTCCACGTCGAAAAGTGATAAAAAATAATAACTATTGTCAAATATATATGGCATGTAGTGTCAGTATGGTAGGTAAAGCTATAATGGAGCTGAAAAAGCAAAAACTTAGAGCCCTATGTCCTTCATAAACTTATAATATACTTAGATCCCTCCCCTTAATTGTCATTTTCATATTTAATAATACTTCAATGGCCAATGCCGATTCCCAGATTCGATAATAAGAGGGAACTGGTTCGTGGAGCTAGGAAATGATAGAGCCCCCACATATATACTCTTATCCAAACAAGCTTTATGAAATCCAAACTTTGAATCTAAAGACAGAGCAAGCCGTGCAATGATATTGTTTAATCATATTCAGTCTTTCTTAAAAAAATGCACCATATTGTAATGCTATTGCCATTTGCATTATTTCAAGGTACAAAATTTGAATCCAGAACAGAAGTTTCAACAAGCAGGTTAGGGATGTTGCACACCTGGATGGATTCAAAGACAAAATGTTGGAACCTCTTCGAAAAACTCAATCAAGTTAGGCCTGAGGAAAGAGGAAAAGGACATAATCTATCGATTAGTACACCCAAGGCATTATAATTGCTTGACTTTGGAAAGATTAATCTACAAAATTCCAATTAAAACTATTACTTTAATCTACTTACCCTGTCAAAACCACCTGACCAGTAAAGAAGTTGTTCACAAGTGCAAAATATGCTGCAGGACATGCTTCTGTCAAAGACTGATGCAATAGCCTGTCAACAGTGTCTAAGCACACAGCTGACTCCTAAACAATGACACAAATTATTAATTGCTTCTAACATTTAAATAAAGAAAAATCATAGGTAAATATATCCATATGCTTAATCAAAAACGTACTTTTCTCCCTCGAAGATGGTTGTGAGCATCGTGGGGAAGATCAACTACAACTGAAGCAGGGTTTTTTTCATATCCGTCTTTCCTCCTCTCATAGACCTTTTTCAAATTAGATGGCATTACTTTTTTTTTTCCAGTCGGCTTTAGTCCATTTAGAAAATAAAGTGCTGAAGTTTTTCTGATTTTCCATATTTTTCAAATTCCAGATTTTTTCAAAAAATATGTGTCTATCTGCAGAATCCCATGACAGAGGACAGTTAAATAGGAAGAAAGACAAATTCTGGGCCTTTTCAAGTTCAGGAACTTTTAGTTTCCGCAAACTAGAAAAACATTTGAATTCTTGTAACTCTTCTATTTGACTGGAGGTAGAAACTAACTGTGAAACCAAGTTGAGTGTATCACCAGAGTCAATCGCAATGCAATCCTTCAAATCTTCAAGAGAGGGAAAAAAAATCATCAGAAAATAACTATGAGCATAACAACCAGTACCAAGACAAGCTATATTACAAGCCAAAAAGACAACTTCTTTTCACTCTACTTGATCTATTCATTTTGTGTTTCCGGTGTCGTACGATGAATATGAAAATGACAATAACAATTAAAACTTAAATAAAAATCACATTTACCTAATTGTGTTCGGTGAAATTGAGCGGGCAACAGTCTAACATCGCCAGAGGATGTGAAATATATGCTTAACTCTGACATGCCGCAATGAACGATGCCCCTGGAATGCATCCTTTCGATAGTACCAAACAGCTGCCTACAAAATAAAATAGAAAATTATAAATTAAATAGTTATGAAAAAGAGCTCTTGTTAATAAATTGGAAGATATTAATTGAAAAATTTTATTAGGACTGGAGCAGGACGACAAAGCTTAGGTCCATTCATCTCCCAGAACTTTGTTCTCATACTTTCTTTCCATTCTTTGAAGTTTATATCCGGTATAGCATCGAGAACAACCATACAGAAAGCTTTGAATTCCTTGATGCCATGGACCTTCACAATATGTGGATCATCTCCGAATCTGAGAAGAGATGAAGCTTT
>JBBYHO010519868.1:127893-141094 GCA_038382025.1 Adansonia gregorii | reverse complement strand
ATCTTGAAAATATTTAAACATAAGCTAATTGAGCTTAAGTTTTAGTTATATCAAAACTAAGATTAATTCAAAGCTAACATAGCTAACAAGGCCTAACAAAACTTCTCATAGAGTTCAATCTTTCCAGGTAATGCTATGAAATCCTATTATTAATTTTGTTCATTTATCAAGCATTATCAATTAAATGATAAATATGATGCAACATGGAATGTAGTGTTGAGAAATCAAGCAATTGTATTCTCATTCCATTGAAAAATTTTGAAATACAAAAGAGCTAAAAGAAATTTACCCAGTCGATTGGCTTTAATATTGATGACATGAATTTTTCAGTGAGTGCTTTTAGAGACTTTTCTTGAGCAAATGATCCTTATGGGGTTCACCAAATCATAAAAAGATTCCTCAGATTGCTCCATGGTAGGATAGAGGTTTCAAAGTTGGTTATTTGTCATTTTCCAAGTGCAGGTGTGGGTGAGGTTTGGTCAGCATAGAACATATGCGTAAGTTATGATTTGGTGTTTTGGTCGGAGTTATGAACATGGAGAAGATTGGTTTTAGGCTGATGATGGTTTGGGTTTGACTTGGTTTCAATGGGTTTGGTTACCTAAGCCACATTCTTAGGTTTTTAACTTAAATTGTTATATTTTTTATTGTTTTTTGTTTTTTTTAAATTTTTTTAGAGAATAATATGCGAAAGGCTAATAGAATGCCTTTTCGGGTTTTCATCCTAAAGTTCTTTCAAGCATAGTATATTTTTACAGGATCGAAGTTCACAAGATTAGACAAGCCATTGCCATCCATTTTGGTTAAGATTAAAGCTTCATTAGAGAATACATGTTTCAATACGCATTGTCTTTCCCAATTTGGGGTCCATTTTTTGTGAACATTTTTATGGATTGGGAGAATTTGCTTAAGCACCAAGACACCTTCTCAGAACTGATGAGGATGGACCTTTTTGTCGTAGGCTTTCATCATCCATTTTTGATATATCTGCCCATGATAAATGGCTTTGATTCTCTTCTCTTTAATGAGATTAAGTTGCTTAACGCGATCTGTAACCCATTCGGCCCCTTCAAGTTGTGATTCCATTAAAAATCTAAGGGAAGAGATTTCAACCTCGATTGGTAGAATAGTTTCCATGCCATAGACTAAGGAAAACAGTGTAGCACCCATTGAAGTTTGTAAGGCTATGCGATAAGCATGTAACACAAAAGGTAACTTTTTATGCTAATCCTTGTACATCTTAGCCATTTTTTAAATTATCTTTTTAATATTCTTGTTGGCTGTTTCCACTGCCCCATTCATTTTTGGATGATATAGGACAAAATTTCAGTGCCTAAATTTTAAACTGAGAATAAATTGCTTGCATTATCTTGTTTTTCAGGTTACGCGCATTACCCGTACTGATTTGCTTGGGGAGGCCATACCAACAGATGATGTCTCGCTTTATAAATTTGTACATGATAGCTCTAGTGACGTTAGCATAAGAAGCTGCTTCCACCTATTTAGTGAAATAGTCGATAGCAACTGGGATGAAATGATATCTATTAGAGGCTTTAGGGGTGATTGGTCCAATCATCTCCATGTCCTACTTAGAAAATGGCTATAGGGCTATCATAATATGCAATTGTACTGGAAGGACATGAATCTTGTCACATAGATTTGGCATTTGTGGCATTTACGAGCATAGTTGACGTAATCCCTTTCTAGAGTCAACCAATAATAGCCTAATCACATGACTTGTTTTGCCATTCGGTGCCCATTAGCATGTGTACCATAAATCCCTTCATGGACTTCCTCAAGGATTCTTTTGGCTTCTAAGGCATCCACATATTGGCTTAATATCTGGTCCCAACTCTTTATACAAAGTGCTCCACCATCTAAAATAAAGTTTGTAGCCATTTTTTGTATGGTTTTTTATCATTTTCGGTGGCATGATCAGGGTATTACTGATTTTTGATATACTAGAGGATGTCATGATACCAGGGCAAACCATTTTTTTCCTTAATATTCTAGCAGTATGCTGGTGTTGAATAAATACTCATCTGAATAGGGGCAATGTCCGATTCTCGATTCACCTTAAACATGGATGATTAGGTGGCTTAAGCATTAGTAATTTGATTCTTTTCCTGAGGTAAATATGAAAAGCTAACATCATCAAATTCTTTTTTTAATTCTAAGATTAAACTTTTATAATGAGTTATTTTAGCATCACGTGTCTGTCATTCCCCTTTCAATTAGTAAATGACAAGGGCTAAGTCTCCAAACATTTGTAAGGTTTGGATGCCCCTTTTAATGGCTGTTTGGAGTCCTATGATGCAAGCCTCGTATTCAGCTATATTTTTAGTGTAGTCAAAGCTCAATCTCATAGTGAAAAGATAATGGCTTCCCTCAGGTGAGATTAAAATTGCCTAATTCCATGCCCCAATAGTTGGAAGCACCATCAAAAAACATTTTCCAAGGTGAATCGCTATTGTTTGCCTCTTCCACTTTTGATATGCACATTACGTCTTTATCGAGGAATTGGAAGTCCAAAGGTTGATAATCATCAGTTGCTAACTCGTCGAGAAATCTACGATTGCGCTACCTTTGATGGCCTTTTGGTTCACATATATAATATCATATTTAGAAAGTAGAACTTGCCACCTAGCCAATCTCCCTAACAATACATGGGCTTCACATAAGTATTTGATGGGATCCAGTTTGGCAATCAACCATATGGTGTGGTATAACATATATTATCTTTACCTTCTGGCTGTCCAGACTAAAGTGCAACATAGCTTTTCTACTATCGAGTAGTTATTTCTGTGAACTTCTTATTTAAATAGTAGATAGCCTGTTTTCTCTCGAATCATCATGCTCGCCTAATACATAGCCTATCTAACTATCAAAGACTGATAGATATAAAATTATAGCTCAACCTGGGATTAGAGGCATAAGTATTGGAGGACTTGAAAGGCATTGCTTTACTTTATCAAAGGCTTTTGACATTCTCTGTTCTATTCTCCAGGATTTTGTTTATGAAATAGTTGAAAGATTGGGTCACATTTGTTGATTAATTAAGATATAAATCGAGCTATATAGTTTAATTTTCTTAAAAAACTTTTTACCTTTTTTGAGGTTTGAGGTAATAGAAGGTTTTGAATGGCCCTAACCTTGTCGAGGTTCACTTCTATTCCTTTTTCACTTATAATGAAGCCTAATAACTTGCTGGATGTGACACCAAATGTGCATTTGGCAGGGTTTAACTTGAGCTGATATATGCGAAGGTGTTTGAAGAGCTTTCGCAAGTTGGTGACATGTTCATTTTCTTTAAGTGACTTGGCGATCATGTCATCCACATAAACTTTGATCTCTTTGTGTATAAGGTCATGAAACAATGTCACCATTGCCTTTTAATAAGTTGCCCCAGTGTTTTTGAGCTCGAAAAGCATCACTTTGTAGTAAAAAGTTTGCCATACGGTTATGAAGGTGGTCTTTTCCATGTCTTCGATCACCATTTTAATTTGGTTGTATCCTGAAAATCCATCCATAAAAGAAAAAAATGCATTTTTAGTGGTGTTGTCCAGTAGGGTATCGATATAGGGTAAATGAAAGCTATCTCTTGGACCAGTTCAGTTTAAGTCCCTATAATCCACATACATTTGCACCTTACCATCCTTCTTAGGGACTGGAACTATATTGGTCAGCCACTCAGGGTATTTGGCAACTTCGAGAAATCCTACTTTAAATTATTTTTTGACTTTTTCTTTAATCCTTAGTAGCATCTCGGGTTTCATCCTTTTAAGTTTTTGTTGCATAGGTTTATACTCGGGTTTGAGAAGAAGTTTATGAATTATTATGTCGGTATTCAACCAAGGCATATCCTGGTAAGACTAGGCAAACATATCTCAAAACTTTTGGAGAAGGCTTATCAAATGGTTTCGGGTTGATGGTTTTATAAAGGTTCCAATTTTGACTTTCTTTTGATCTTCTTCTGTCCCAAGGTTTATGGTTTCGGTGGGTTTTTTATGAGGTAAAATCTGTTTTTCTTCTTATTCAATTAGTCTAAGTAGATCTTGGGGTACAAGGTCCTCTTTAAAATCTTTTTCATACTCAACTTCACCAATATAGATTGCTTGCTCAAAGTCAGTTTCCTAAGTCTCATTGCGAACATTTATGTCATCTTTATCTGAATACTTGAAAACATGAAAAAAAACAATATAGGTAAAAAGACATGTAGAGGGAGGTGAAAATGGACACAATGAATAAAATGCATAATGCTCCATCATTTTCATTGATAATACTTAATAAAAGGTGCCTATATAAAGAATCCCACAATGCTCTTAGGCGAAAGCATATGGGTTTGGTTCATGGTATTACTTTGAAAGAGTTTTGAACAATACATGGATTTCTGCCTCATTCTAAACACTTGGAATAAACTCTGAAGGGTATACGTCAGTCTCTCCACCTATTGTTGAATGCTCTTTAATTGCATTGATAGAAAAATCCACAAAAGTCTTCCCTAACATAGGCATGATGTTTATCGAGCTAGTGTTAACCTATCTGCCTGAGTGAAAGTTCTTATGCAATCGAAAATGCCATAGGTTCATGCCCTATGTCTTGTCTAAACAAACATGCTATTCTTTTCTCTCGATTCCTCTAGGCTTGCTTCTTTTTCTATTGTGCATTAGGCTTAAGTCCTAATCCTCTCTTATTAGTCTGATGGGTTACTTTTAGAGCTTTAGCAACTCCTTAGAGGCATCTTCTAAGCCCTTTTTCAACTAGAGCACCTTTACCGACTGTTAGTTTTAAGCCTATTTACGTTCTTTATGATAGATGTGGCTTAATCACGGGTGATCCTTCCTTAACATAGATGGCATTGATGAACTTAAATGATTGAAAAGAGGGTTCTGGAATGCCTTCATCAGGTTTAGCATATAGGGTATTAGTCGAGGTAGCAGTAGTAATATCTTCTTCTCTACCAATATTAATAACTTTGTTTCTAATGACAAACTTCAAATTTTGGCACAAGGATAATGGAACTGTTCCCGTATAATGGATCTATGGCCTTCCCAAAAGGCAATTATATGATGGAGCAATGTCCATTACATGAAAGTCAACCTCATAAGTAAATGGGCCTATCTGGAGTGGGATAGTGATATTCCCCATAATGTTTCTGCAAGTTTTGTCAAATGCTCGCACGACTATGTGACTGTTTAGAATGTGAGACGCATCAATAAAGAGCTTATTTAGGCATGACATAGGCATTGCATTCAAAGTTAACCCATTATCGATGAGCACCTTAGGCAATATGCTCCTTTTGTAGTAGCGGTGATGTGAAGGGCTTTATGACTTCCTCTTCCTCCTTGTGGAATCTCATCATCGTTAAAGGATATGTAATTGTCAGTCATGATATTGTTCACTAAATAATCTAGCTGGCTTATAGGAATATCGGGAGAGACATAGGCATCATTCAAAACTTTTAAGAGTGCATTTTTATGAGTTTCAGAATTTAATACAATACGGATATTTTGGCAGGTTGCTTATTTAGCTGATCCACGATACTATATTCACTGTGTTTGATGAACTTAATAAACTCTATTGCTTTTTTCTCACTGACCTATTCCTTGGTAACTTTAGAATCTGACCCTTTAGTTACAGACTTAAGTGTTTGAAGATTTTGGCTAGTATCTTCTTACTGAGCTTTATCTCTTAAGGCTAGTGGCGCATAACACCTATCACTTCTAGTTAAGTGGCAACATTTGAGGCTAGTTGACTAGATTCCCCAATAATTAAGGTTTTACTCTAATAATTCTGAGGAACAAACTTGTTGTATCCGTAAGGGAATGGAGACGACAATTAAATGACCATCCTTGATGCAGATGAGAAAGGAATGGCCTGAGGATGTGATTGATTATCATACAAGTCAGTGGTTTTCTAATGCCATATAAGGGATTCTCCCCATCCCCTTTTATGGCGTTGACAAATGGAAGTGCCTCTATGATTTGAATAGTCAAAGCCTGCTTCTCATTATAGAATTTGATGGTGCCTTCCTTCATCATTCTTTGGACCATGGCATAAAACTTTTTACACATCTAAAAGGTATGACCATTTACTATATGGAAATAGCAAAAGTTGTCTACTTCTTCCTCTTTTTTCTGAGCCCTATTAACTAATTTGGCCTTTACTAAAATTTGCCAAACTATGCTCATTGTCACTCTCAGCTCTTCTGCATTTTTCACGATCTCACAATTTTGCTCAGTAATGAACCTTTCTAGGTCTGCATCTACACGGGTTTGAGATAAACTGGTTCTTTTGTTAAACCTTGATTATTATGTTGTTTTAACTTTTTTTTTCCTCTTGCCCTCGCTTGATTCTTTTTTCAAAGTCTCATCCATTATCCCATAAAATATGACTATATCTGCAAAGCTTTAAAGGTTTTTTTCACTACTTCATCATAGTATGGTGACTGTAGTGTGCCAATGAACCTAACGATCATTTCTTTCTTTGTCAATAGTGGTTGAATTTGGGTAGCCTTTTCCATCCATCTAGAGGCATAATGCCTAAAGCTTTTATTTGGCCACCTCTCCATACTCATTACAGAAAGGCAAATCAGGATACCATCATCATACACTTCCTCTTCTTTGATGATGTTAATAGATGGATAAGTTGGTTCATGACATTCCTTATAGAATTTTATCTCAGATTGATCCCTTATTCCTTGGACTATTTTTAGGAATGATGAACATTGCTATAAATCATGCTCTTGAGCACAGTAACAGCAAGAGAACTCTGTGAATCCCTTTCTTGGGCTCACTATCCCAACCTTCTTGAATGCTTGCCATGCTCTGCTAATTGGCATCTTGACCTCTATGACATTTATTTTGATCCAACAGCCTTTCCCATCAATCATGACATTTACCCTCGATTTACCATGATGAGGGAATAGGTTGGCCCCAATGTTAGGTTTGGGCCCTTGCTCTATTTTGATTATGCCTCTTTTTAGCAGGCCTTGTACCTTTGTCTTGAATGAGGTGCAATTCTCAATTAAGTGTCCCTATGCTCTAGCATGATATTTACAGTAAGCATTTTCATCATTCTAGTTGAGGTATGCTGGAGATTTCGAGTCTAAGAATATTAGGACGACCAATCGGTCGGCTAATAAGTGATTGTATATCTCTTTATATGAATATGGTAAAGGGACAAAGTGTTCCCTTTCTCAAGGTGCTTGATGATTACTTGGGCCTCTGGCATTATTTGTACTGTAAGGTTACACATTTGGAGGCGTGTTTTGAACATGATTTGGTGTGAGGGTGACTGTTAGAGCAATCCCAGTAGAGTGAACTACTTGTGTCATTTGGTAAGGGCTAAAACTAGGTACAACATACTAGGAGCATATACCCTTTGAATTGAGCCTGGATTTTGAAGGAACTTTGCCTTGCTACGACTGACTGCGTTTACTTCTTTTTTCTTTCCTTTACTTATTGGTTTCTTAATTGACCTAGATGATTCTCCTATAGATATTTTCCTACTTTTGATGGCATTATCAATAATCTCCCCTAACATGACCATATCAATAAAATTCTTCATGGTGTTTCACATCAACTGCTCATAGTAAGGAGCTTTTAAAGTGTCGACGAACATAATTGTCATTTCTCTTTCAGTTAATGGAGGCTGAACCTGAGCTGCCTCCTCCCTCTATCTTTGGGTGTACTGCCTAAAACTCTTAGAGTTTTTTTTTTCCATGTTCATAAGGGAGAGGTGATCTGGGGCCCATTCAAATACGTGCTTATATTGGTCGAGGAATGCACGAGCCAGATTTATCCATGTTTGAATTCTCATAAGGTCTAGCCCTGTGTACCATCAAAAAGCTACCTTAGCTAAACTATCCTAGAAGTAATGGATTAGCAATTTTTAATTTTCCTCATGCTCGTTCATCTTATGACAATGCACCCAAAGGTGGGCAGTGGGATCTATGGTCCCATTATGTTTTTCAAACTCTGGCAGCTTGAATTTGTGTGGAATGATGAGACTAGAGACCAGTCCTAGAGCTTTCGTGTCTACAATTCTAAATTTATCACTTCTCTCGATAGCTCAAAGATGTTTCTGTAGAGATTGGTATTTGTTTAAGTCTTCATCATTTTTTGAAGACCTTTTTGCCCTTTCTTGTTTTGCTTGTTCATCAAGATCTAGTACTCTAGGTATAGCGGGTAAAGAGCCTTGAACTAAATGTGGTGCTATAGTAGGATTAAGATAAATGAATGGTTGAGTAAACAGAATTCTTATTGCCAGGGGATGCTATTCATGCAAAGCTGCTTCATGCACATAAGTAGCCTCGGTATCACCATTCAAATTACTCTCGAGGTTAGTCGGTCCTTTGCCAGCATGGATGGTCCTTGTTTGTCCCTTATCCTTTAAAGCTTCAGAAACAGTTTTATCAATCCCGCCATTTAAGATTGAAGTTCTTTATTCCTGCAGGCTGATTGTTCTTGATATTCTTTGTACACGAACTCTAGTCGCTCAATGCTAATCGTTCTCCATGGCTTTATAATGGGTATGAGTGTTGTAGTGATGGTGAGTTGAAGATTATGTGTTTTAGGACACCTTCACTTTAGATTATTAACATATTAGAGCTTTAGAATATGTCATGACATGACATGAAAATGGATATGAATTCATGAAGCAAAAAAAAAGAATTATGTTATTGATGTAAAGCAGAAAAAGAATAAATGTTATTAATGCAAATGCAAGAGGGACAATTGGATTAGGAAATAGCTTCACCGATAATGTCTTTTATTGAAGCAATCAAAGTCTTAAATACATATGATTACATTCGAAAATTGGCTACTTTGTTGATTCACTTACCTCTATTATGTCA
The DNA here is from genome assembly GCA_038382025.1 of Adansonia gregorii. Taxonomy (NCBI): domain Eukaryota; kingdom Viridiplantae; phylum Streptophyta; class Magnoliopsida; order Malvales; family Malvaceae; genus Adansonia; species Adansonia gregorii. The sequence goes on along the minus strand of JBBYHO010519868.1, from coordinate 132,237 downwards.
ATATTAATCACTACTGTTGGAATTTTTGTTCTTATTTATAGTGACAATTATATGTCTCATGATCAAGGATATTTGAGATTTTTTGCTTATATGAGTTTGTTCAATACTTCAATGTTGGGATTAGTTACTAGTTCGAATTTGATACAAATTTATATTTCTAGCATGATTACATTATCTAATCACATGTTCTAAGAAATACAACAGTTCTTGTTCGCGAGCTCTAGTGGGTAAAATGCTACATGCTAGAGATCAAGCTGCATCTATCATATCATATATTTAGCCTCCAACTGAGCTGCCTGAATTTGTTCAGTGAGATGGCGATGATGAGTTTGATAATTTTGGTGTGCCTGATTGACTATTTGTTACCATTCTTGCTCTCGCCGCTCTAAAACCTGTACTAATTCATCCATCTAATTTTGGCAAGCTTGTAAGGACTGCTCTAAGCCTTGAACCTTGACTATTAATGTCTCATTCTTAACCTAATTCACTCTCAAATCTTGAACTTAAGCTTATAATCGTGCATTTCTATTTTGATAAGTTAATACGAGGGTTCAAGCTTTGACAAGCTTTTATTTACTATCTTTAGCCGTTTCTTTCCACTGATGTAGTTTTTTTTTTTTTGAGGGTGGCAATTTTTATTCTCCACTTGATTAAAGACTTACCTTGGCGTCATGATTTGTTTACTTTACTAAAGGCCACATAGTCTTTCCTTAGACTCTCGAGATCTTTTTTGAGATGATTCTTCTCTTTATCAACTCATTTTACCTGGCATTCACGTGGATAAAGGTCCATATCAAATTAACTTTTTTCTTCTATTAGGCGGGCAATTTCCTTGGTAAGAGTTGTCTTCTCTTATTCGAATTCCCATCTAAGCAATTTGATTTCAGAAAGGAATTCTTCATCTATAAATACAATAACGGATGAAGGCAAGGCATTATTGGTGCGACCTATCTTCCATTCATTATACCCTAGGGTCATACTGCTTTCTCTCTAATATCTTTCTCTGCAATGAGTGTGTCTCCAAGCATGAAAGGATAACTAAATTTTTTACTTAAAATCTGGCTCACCATATTCAAGGTTGCATGCCTCTAGGTCTTCAACAAAAGGGATAAATTGTTGACACAAAAATTGTCGAAGGAACAAAATAGGTGCATAGCTGGTACTTCCCCATAACCCAATGAATGGCACATAATTGTAATCCCCACATCTGTATATAATGGTTTGTGGTGAGAACTTAGCAGCCTTCCATGCCACTTTATCCCTCAGACTTTTTGTGAATCCTTCTTGAGGACTTTGGAGATAGGACTGAAGTCAAGGAAGAAATTGTACAACCTCATCTTTTCTTCTGGGCAAATATGGCTAACAAGCCACAGGTGAAACATAGGTGCACAAATAATGAAATGTCCTGTCCTGGTTTTCTTGCAAAAATTAAAGGCTCGAATGGTTTCAACAATGATAGTAGGTGCCGGGTTAATTTTACAACATAGTCGAGAAACGAGATTTGCCACCACTACTTCGAAATAACCTAGCGTCTTCGGGAAAATGACTAGGCTATATATAGCCAAAGCAAATATATCTTGCATTTTCTAAATGTCGATGGTATTTGCCATTACCTCTTTCAAATTGGCCCATGAAATGCACTCATTGTTTCCCTTCTTCTTGATGTGGCCTTCAATCCACACCTCAGGTGCATAGAGAATCTGGGCTAATCTTTTCTTAAAAGTTGGAGAATTCAATGCCTTGCAATATATTCTATTGGTCTTAGCCCTCTCGATATTAAGTAGCGAGGTATATTCCTTTATTGTGGGGGTTAAATCCTCATGGTTGAAGGTAAAGCATTGATATGTAGGGTTCCAAAATTAGGAAGTGCCTTGTAGCCGATTAACATCCAAATGGACCTGAAGTAAAAAGTCAATGTCCTTGTATCTCTTCGTGAATGATCTTTTCTTGGGACTATTCCAACTAGTCCATATATATTTCAAATCTTGCCAGTCGTTCTGATGATACCCTATTTTGATATATTCATGCACTATCGAGATATACCTGGGTTTTAGGACGTCCTTATCTTCACACTACCATCGCTCGAACCAAGCTCGAACTTCCTCTAAAGGTTTCAACTCTAAGGTGGACTGTTGCTTCATGATAGACGCCCCTTGGTAGACATTGCACCAGTGGCCAATTATCCTATAGCAATGATAATAATGAAATGATGCATGCATGTCAAAAGGGAATGAAAAGAGATGATAAGTTAGAAATTATACAAAGAAATAAGCACACAAACAAACGAAAACGACAAAATGACAATGCCACATAGAAGTTTGCCCCAAGAGTAGATGGTATAATGCATAGGGGTGAGCATAACATATCTATGCTAAGATTGCCTTGACACGTGGTGATACAATACCACGTAAAGACAGGCCTGACCAAACAAGCAGTGACGTTCATTCGTCAATAGCTGTGTTAAGTCATCAGCATGGTGACTTATTTTGGTCAGATCATGAACTTTTGGCATCATAGGTGTGAACATTCGCTTGTCATCACCCACTTGCTAAGGAAGAGTGGGCCATAGAACATTATAGCATACCCTAAAAAAATGATCATAAAAATAACATGACAAATGTGAGGGATAATGCTCACCTATTGCCGCTTATATAATATGGTATATGGGAGTAAAGGTAAGAAGTGTTTTCCCAAGTGACCCTATTCTTTGGGTTATTCTATCGACATTTCAGTATGGTTTAACATCGTTTGGCTCGTAGGACTTACTATGTAAGTTTAAGTAGATGCTTAAATAGGTTCCGAATCACTCCTTCATCTAGTACAAATAGTCAAGGCACCTGATCCTCGACCCATCACGGGTTTGGCAAAATGGGTTCGACTCGGTGGATATATTTCCCTATGCAAATGTGGAGGGTTACTCACAAGAGACATAGGTAATTTACATGTCAAAAGGTCTTGCCATGCTTATGTGGAGGGTTACTCACGAAGACGGATGGCTCACTTCCTCCTAATAATTAGAATCCTAGCCTCACCATGGTGTTTGGTTGAAATCTAGTGCAAAATAAAAGTGCACGATGTGCGTCGGCAAAACTATCAAACCTTGTTTTTATTTTACTTCATTTTACCACATTTATTGAAATCAACATTTATTTGAAAAAAAGGTAATCCCTAAAAAAAATCATAAAATAAAAGCATAAAAAGTAAAAGATTAGAAGGCAAAAAAGAAAAGAAATTATATCTAAATAATTATGGAAACCAAAGAATCAAGGACCAAGCAAGACATAACTAGTCATAGGCCTAACTCTCTAAGTTTATCCCAGTGGAGTCGCCAAGCTATCAATATTCCATGTGCCCGGCCTTTACGAACTTCGGATGATTCAAAACCAAAGCGCGCTCGACTTAAAAAATATTTTGATGTTTGACATGCAGGAGTGAAAGACTATCGAACAAATCGCTCATCCGACTAGTTTTGGATGGCCACCACAAAGTAGCCATAAACTTGGAGTCGCCATTGATCATTTTAAGTTAGGCATGATCGAATGCCTATTGAAAATAATACTAGAGATTCATTGTTTTGGGTCAGGGAGTTGGTTACGTGTGGGGAAGGATTAGCACCCCCACAATGCTTGAAAATTGCTACCATCTAACTATATCTTACTTAAATCTCGGTTTCCTCGGTTCCATTTTCATCATTATTTAAATATAATTCCCTCTAATGCATGAAATTTTGTAAAGACACAAGTTTAGGTTTTAATGAAAATTTTATGAAACATAGGGGTTTTTGATGAAAATGATCTCCAGATAGTTTTTTTTTTTTAAATCAAATATCTCACGTCGGCACTGGAGAGATACCGACATGAGATACCATTTTATGATTCTAAAAATAATTTCACCAAAAATTTCACCAAAAATTTTATAAAGAACGGACAGTTTGTATTTTAGAAATAAGAAAATTTTCAAAATATACATTGAAACTTATATAAAATGAATTAAATAAAATGAATTAATTTTAAAATAGTAAAGGTGAAAATTTGAAATTCAAAATAATTTTATTAGGAAAATTTCCTGGGTATGATACTTGTGCTATTGTGAAAAATTGAAAATTAATTACTAAAATAGATAACTTGACAACTTACAGTATAAAATGCCAATATGAAATTTTCCTTGAATATTTTTAATTTTTTAGAGTGCGTATTGATATAAATACCACATAGGTATTAGTAAAAATATACGATAGTCAATTTCTCAAATTTTAGAAAAAATTCTTAAAAAATTCTCAAAATTAGAAAATTTGACTATAATATCATTCACAAAAATAGATTTTTAAAATTTTGACAAGAAAAC